>BMAO01035012.1:0-22803 GCA_019973975.1 Trichonephila clavata
GAAAACTTCATTGCGTCCATATGAAAGCCTTCTTTGGTTATTTTTTATGTTTCTTGATATTTACATTAATAAATATTCTATAATTATTAACAGTATGAATTTTGATGAAACTGTAAATATTTTTATATATATTTACTTGATTCTGTAGATAAATTTACCTATTTAAGTAATGAAGAAAATAGTGGTGAGAGTATATTTTGAAATAATCAATATAATTAAGCATTTGTAGCCACCTGTTTAATATTTTAAATTATGCATTCATGTATTCATAATTGAGTGGCTGAATATCGTGAAAAAGAAATTCTAAATGAAAAGTACCAAATTTAATTTGTTTTATTGTGTATTAAAATAAATCTTCATTGATTATTTGTTTAATTTGCTTAAAAAAAGTTGGTGAATATGATGATCTAGAATTGATTCTGTTTAATAAATTAATAGTTTTTTCTTTAGCTAAGTTTGCTTTTCATACTCTTAACTGTTGAAAAAATATTTTCTAAGAATTGTATTGATAATGTAGGTTTACTCCAATAAATTGTTTGAAAATTTTTGTATTTTTTAGGTTATTTATTACTGGTATTTTGAAGGGGGGGGAGAGGAGTTATAATTGTGTTAAAAGATAATTAGCAAGATATTTTATCAAAAGAAAACGTATTTTAACTAGTTCGTTTTTTGAACTAAATTAAACATTTATAGCATTCAGTCTTGTGGTTTTACGAAATGGCTTGTCAGTGTAGTAATGTTTTAAAGGGATCCATGATAGTTGCAGGATTTTTCTAACAACGGCAAATTAAAAATCGAAAAGAATCGCCAGTAAATCCAAATTATTTCACTCTACTATCAGCAGGATATTTTAGAGACAATATTTCAGAAGAAATTCTTTTATGGAAGATAATATGTAAAGTTGTGCTTCATACCACCGAGCCTTAGTCCATGTCATCTACTTAATTAGAAAAGAAAAAAATCAGAAAAATGAATAAAGTGTATCCCATGTGATGAATACATGTAAAATTACCCTACACTTCTGCACCACCATACTTTAACCTAAAATAAAATTTTTGCAATAAGGCTAAACACTACAGAGATCTAACCCCATAATATTTTCCCTTTCAAATGTGGATTATTGATTGTCATTGCATACATAGTACATTTCCCATCATGGTGCCACCTTTTGGTGTGGCACATTATAGATCAGAGGTTCCCAACTTTACTCCTGTATTTTCAATGCCGCCCCTTTCTAGTGAATATCTTTTGATACTACCCCTTCCATTCTAGAAAAATAAGTGTGTACATAATACATGGTAAAAATAAGTTAAATTTTAAAGTATTCTATTACTAATAGAAATATATATTTTAAATTTTTTTCTTTCTAAGCCTCAATTGTTTGACTTGCAAATCTGAAATATCTATTGCACAAATATACTTGTGTAACATGATACATTAATTCATAGATAGGTTATTGTTCGAATTGAAACGTTACGGTGAGTGGAATTTCTTCATTTAAAAGATTGGAATAAAACTTAGATTATGTTATAAAGACAGGCAGGATTTCGATGATACAAAGTAATTCATAACAAACTATTGCTTTCAAAATAAATATAAATTGACAATTTAAGCCTTCCAAGAATCACGCTTTTAATTCCGGTAACATATTTATGTTTCTTGGATAATATACGTAATGAAATGCAGTGGACGAAGTATTTTTCCTACTGCTCACAAAGACGACGTGCACTACATGAATTAAAATGCACTACATCATTCAATTTAATGAGGACTGAATGTAATGTAATATTAAGCTTTTCCTCCACTTCCCAAACTACCTAAATTGTGAATTTTCGTGCATGTGATATTAAAATGATTTAAATACATACAATCAACATGAGGTAACAGTGTGACGTGTGTGCGTCCCCCCCCCCTTGAGACATCTGGGACTGCTTCCCAAGGCCGGGTCAGTTTTAGAAGAATGATGACCACACGTGCAAAACACCTGCAGTCGCTAATATACTGAGACGGACGTTCTTAATTAGCCCCTGCAACTTTGACCCGAGGGAAGCATTTCGCCGCCACCGGATGTGGGGGATTTTTTTTTGTTTCTGTGTTTGCATGGGACCAGTGTTATTGTGATACTAGAGAGTAGTAAATATTGTGTGAATTTAACAAATATATTGTGCTGATATTGTTCAAAAATGGCTTTTCTCGGAAAAGGGAAAAAGCAAGATATGTTGCTACTCGCAGAGGAATTAGGGGTAGATGTCACACCAAACATGACTGTCCCTAACCTCAAAACCGCAATCACTAACAGTGAGGGTTACGAAGAGGAATTCGTAAAAAATCTGTTTATTATTGCAAATAGGAAAATTGAAAAGGAATGGGAAGGGCAGAAAAAATTAGATTTTCAGAATCAGAAGAGCAGAAAAAATTAAAGAATCAGAAAGAGCAGAGACCTTAAGATTAGCAGAGCACGCGTTGAAAGAGAAAAAATTACAATTAAAATTTGATCTAGAAAGATTAAAATAGAATCCGGGCATAGTGTAAACGATGAATCAACCGGCTGTATAAATCCCCGTTCTGTAACCTCGAATGTAAATTTAAGAAAATTAATCCCAGATTTTAATCCAAATCAGTCAGTTGTATTTGGTTATTTTGAACGTCAGGCTAAAAGGGCTTTAATTGAAAAAACAGACTGGGTAGGGCATTTATTAGGTTTGTTACCTTTGGATATCGTGCAGTTCATTGCTCGCGAACCGGAGGAACAAGCAGAAAATTATGATTAAAAAAACTATTACTTAAACGATTTAAGTTAAGTCCGGAAGTCTTTCGCCAGAGATTTGTTAAACACCAAAAGAAATCGGATAGTACCTGGAAAGACTTCACCTTTGAAATGACTATTTAGAGGCTATTCGGCTAGAGATCGAGTCGTTTGAGGACCTTAAAGATTTGAATGAGATAAAGAATTGAAAGATATGAATAGAGGCGCTTTCTCCATTGTGACGACGTCACACCATGCTTAAAAATGATAATGTTAATTACCTATAACCTTATGTAGCTATAGTAGGAATATATAAATTCAAATATCCATTTATTTTATTATTTCTTTATAATTCATGCATATATTCATATCCAATATCAACTGATAAGTCATATTTTTTCAATTTGTATGCAATTTTCTGCTTCAATTGTAAAATTCGTCAAAATTTCTTAGCATCACGTGAATCATTGTTATGTCTGGAATTAATCACCAATATCTGGAATTAGTCGCCAAATCTGGAAATGGAATCTAAATTGATTCGCCAGATGCGGGATGGGATCTGAAAAAAGGAAATCGTTGATCATGATCAGGACAACGGGACAAAATTATGAAATTATTGTATTTGTCATCGGTCCTGGACAAGTGTACAAAATTTTGAATTAATCTGACCTTTTAAAGTGAGAGTGAGTAGAAATTCAGTTCAAAGATTCCGTCAATACAAGTGAAGCTTATAAAAGAGTGTTAAAAAACATGACTTTCTAAATGCTTCGCATTTATTTTTCAGGGTGTCCCAAAATTATTGGGACAAATTTAAGGGGATTGGGGGACGTCACAATGATTCAATTTGCAAACCAACTCATAGTCGGAAACATAATGGGAAAGTACTAGGGCAACAACAAGGAACAAAGAAGCACGAGACTGAGATCATCTGAAACAGTTATTGATCAAAGCTGAGTCATGCTATGAGCTCGAGTCACTCGTATCCTACCCTCTCTATGCCTATTACCTCATAATAATCCACATTCACATAAACTGAGAAATTCGGTGGTCCGTTGCACCTATTTATAGGTATCTTTCGCGATACAATCATTCTGCTGATCGTGCATCTCCTTCTGCCAATCCCTAAATGAGATGCATATCTGCTCGCTCG
The DNA here is from genome assembly GCA_019973975.1 of Trichonephila clavata. NCBI lineage: Eukaryota > Metazoa > Arthropoda > Arachnida > Araneae > Nephilidae > Trichonephila > Trichonephila clavata. The sequence goes on from BMAO01035012.1 coordinate 3,897, forward strand.
CTGTTTGTAAAACGTTCCATATTGTTCTGAGGGTAATGACAGCTCAAATGACTGCGGTAATGCAGGTCTGTTTCCTCCAATGATCTTGTGATTAGCGCCACCTAGTATCAAAAGAAGGTTTCCACAACCATGGGTTGCATGCAAATCTGAATCCTTTTGATGTCCCCTAACTTCCCATAAAGTTTGTCCCAATAATCCTGAGACACCCTGTATAAGTGTTTGTTGACAGCGGTAACTGTAACGGTACTCACAACAACGGATATCCTCACTCTGAGTGATGTTGTCACACATCATTTCCAATCTAAGGAAACCTGTAAACAGTAAAATGAAAAAAATATTTGAAATTATTTGAATAATAGTGTGATATCGCATTCATATTTTCAAAATGTTTCAAAATCTCACTTTATGACTTGTTTCCATTTATCCAAAGTGGTCGTGGCAGCCAAGGGGTCATGGTCACGGACTGAGGGTAGGCGTTTCATGAGTTCTAGCTTAGTGCCACTGAAGACCCCCAGTGTAGAGCTTATATATGCTAAATATGTAGAACTCAAAAGCTTTCTATTGGCGTGTTGTGGTAGTTTAGAGAGCAGGTGCCATCTCTGGTGTCGCCCTTACCACTTTATTCAAGCTATGAGGTCCGTCGCCAGTAGCATTCGTGTTCCTTTAGAGTGCTATGCTTAAAAACTCACTCCATATATCCAAAAATGAAATGTAGCAGCATTAGCCGAAAGGTCATGATCGCGAACTCGTGGCCGACGTTGTCTTTGATTTCAGGTGCCTTTAAAGACCCTGAAGTGTAAAGGGGTTGATGCCCTTTAAATTTATCTAAAAGTTTTCATATTGGCATGGTGTGAAAGTTTGGAGAGTAGGGAACTATATCTCTTTCATCCTCTTTCATCCTGCATCATTCCATAAATTATTTTGATGGCTTCACAAGCGAAGGACTTGGCTTATGTAGGTTACGATGATTAGTTTTTTTAACTCATCATCGTCAATGGTAGGAATGGCGTCATGCTTAAACGAGCATGGATTCGTCGGATTGCATTGATTTTGTCTTCATCAACGACACGCTTGTCTTACTGTAGATAAAATCAAATCCATGTGTTGAGAGCGTAGATACACTTTAATTTCTATGGTCTTGGTATCTTCACCAGACCTGCTTCCGAAAATGTATTGAATGGCATAAAACGAGAAATCACTATTCAACGTTTGCTACGTAATCTGTATCAACTTCGTACCAGGATTTCTATGACTGTTATTTCTACGACTCACTATTAAAGTATCCGACTACTTACAACTCTTTTTAAAAAAATGGAGATATAGGGATTTTTTGTTGTCTTTTGATTTGTTTAGTACATTTTAAGAAAATTATGCTAAATTAAGAAGAGCAAAATAAATTATTACTAAAAATAGAAAAAAATGATTAAAAATTGACAAAAAAATAACATAAACGCGGCCCGTACTGTACCAAAAGTTTGTGAACAAATTTTCAATTTTGATGTGCTGCTATATTATTCGGTTTTGAAGTAACCTTCAGGATAAGAGATTTTAATTTTTACAAAAACTAGAGCACTTAATCTTAGTTATTATATGATATTGCTTAGAATAAGTGATTATATTAACATAAAGTATTGTAAATTTCGTAGTAAAACAACAGTGATTGATAAATCTGAAGGTTAAAACATTTCTACTATTATACAGAAAAAAATTCGGTTAATTATTCTGAAAACTTTTTTAGCAATCGCTGGCCCCTTCAGTATTTAAAAAAAAAAAACACTCACACATTTCGAGTAAAACGCGTTTTAAAGTATGATATCTTGCTTAAAGTAATGGCATCTGCTTTTAATAAAACACTTGTAGTTTTTGTTCTAAACGAAAAATATTAAACGGTATTTTTATAAAGCTAATAAGATGGTCTATAAAATAAAATCCTAAACTAATTTGTCCATTTTTGGCAAAATTCCCGATTTTGGGGTAGTCGGATACCTTGAGGTGCTTTGCATGTTGGAAATAATTGTAGACATGTCCTTATGTATGATATCAGTAATCTACACATTCTGCTGATGAACGTCAACATGACTGAATAATTTTTACTTCCGATGATTTATTTCAATGGCTGTTAGTGCACTTCGCCCTTTTAAAAGGCTGTTCCAGACGATGTTAAGATATTCCACGAGTTTTAATATTTCACAGTGTATATATATTACATTATTATACACTATAATGCTCAAAATTAAAGTTAAAAACACATAAAAATGAGATAGATATTTCAACAAAATCTGTCATTTTGCTTGAAATTTTTTTATAGTAACACAGTAAGGAAAGGCTGGAAATAAAAAAAAAGCATAATGTTTCAGCGTAAGCTGATTTGCAAATAAGAGCCACAATGGTCAAAGTACGATACGTCATAACTCGAAATTTCTCATCTGATAAGAGATAGGCCACATTTTATTTAAGCCTTACAATGTGCTCTCATACTATTAATGTGAATACTGATCAACAATTGGGGCAGTAATTCACATTTTTCCAAAAGAGGGGATTTTAAATCTTGTAGTGGATTGTCATCATTCAATGGCTCTTAGAGAATCACAGAAGGTATCAGTCAGATTGAGATCTATACACCTCGATGGCCACACCATACGGCGAATACCCTCTTATTCCAGATAATCGTGTAGTAATCAGCTCTGTGTGCTCAGATTAAACGAATTGATTAAAACAATTCACATTAACGAATCACATTAAACAATATTAAAACGAATTGATCTCTCACAACTCCTCAAAAAAGCCGTACAAAAGGTTCTAAAATCTCATCCTTTTAGAGCTCTGGTGTCGTACCAGCAGAGAAGGTATGGAGTAGCATACGTGCGTCCACTATTATGCCTCCTATACCAGGATGACAGTGCCACCAAAGACATGTCTAATGTTTGCAGGATGATAGCATTTCTTGAGCTGTCTAGATGAGAACTCGGCGAGAATCGCTTTGTATGCTGAATCGTGGTTCATCACTTAAGGTATCCGACTGTTTGCGACCCCTCAGGGGGCTCACCTTTAGGTGAGTACGGGTGTCACAATCCCGAGGTGCCCTAGTGATCTTTTCCTTTTCCCAAGGTGTTTGCTCTCTTTGGTAAACGGGTGTCACGAACCCGGGGTACCCTAGTGATCCTTCTCTATTTTCGACCCTCTTGTCATTCAATTTTCCCTTTTCTTCTTTTCCCGTCTAGACTACAGACAATTTTTCGAAATTTAAATGTACAAAACTATTGATTAATTTTTAATTAGATTACTCAAAATATTCATTAATAATACTATATTTTTCGTTTTGTATTGCGTTAAATTCGTTTAATATTTTTTTCCGACAATTTATTTTAATGTTCGTATTATTTCTTTGTTTTCTTACTAACAACGTTGGTTTTCCGACCCGCATGTTTGCCGTGTGCGGCGTCCCGTAAGGAGGAAAATGGTGTCCTGGGGATACCTTTTGCGTTCCCTTTGGCCCACGCTTCGCTGTAGACGGGTGGCAGGAGCGAGTCCGCTCCTGTCAATCGGCTGGTGATGTCTCATCAGAGACATTGCTGTAGGGTTAGTGCTGCAGATAAGGGGTGGCGGGTTTACCCATTGGATCCTCGCCCTGATGCTGTAGCATTATATTCTGGGTGTACTTCAGGTAAGCGCCGTGCCTGGCTTTTGCCAGATGACCGGCACACTGCCTCCCTTGTTGGACTCCGTGGTGGGTGGAGGCACTCCAGAACGAAGTTTTTCACGTGCCTATGGATCCAATTCTGATGTGCCTCGTTTTACCCAAATTTCATACCATTGAACATATTGCCAGTACTTCACGCTTTTTCATCTTGTCGTTAACCAACAATGAAATGTCCAGAAAATCCCCTTTTGCGATTTTCAAAGCCCTCCAAGCAATCGGTGAACCAAAATCGGTTAAAAAAATGCGATCTGGTGATTTACTTGTTGAAACAAAATCAGCTATTCAATCGAAATCTTATCTGTCTGCAAAAACATTTCTCGAATCTACATTTACAGTTACTCAAGCCGAGGTGTCATATCTGAACCTGACCTGTTGACCACCCGAGTCAGAAATTCTTGATGGACTTTCTAATCAGGGTGTTATTCAAGTCAGAAGAATTACGATTAAAAAAGATGCCGCCATTATTCCTACGAAACATTTGATTTTAACTTTCAATAGCCCGAATCTTCCAGGTACAATAAAAGCTAGATACCTTCTGCAGAATACGTTCGTGCATCCCGAATCCTCTGCGCTGTTTCAAGTGTCAGAGGTTCGGACATTCTCAAACTTCCTGCCGCGGTCAATTGACATGCTCTAGATGTGCATCCGTTGGGCATTCTTCCACGGATTGTACACTAGAGCCGAAATGTGTTAATTGTTCCCAAACCCATCAATCAGATTCAAAAGTATGCCCAAAGTGGAATGAAAAAGAAATCCATGCTATTAAAACCAATAGAAATATATCATGCAGAAGCACGAAAATTAATAGTTCCACAGTTAACTCAAACTTACGCTCAAGCTGTCAAATCCTCTACTATAAACAGTGCCACACACGAAGATATAACAAAAATAAAATGTCCAACTTTAAATTTACTTAATTTCATCCCTCCCAAAACCAGATATACCAACATCCACTCCTGCTGTTTCCACATCAACTTCAACCCAATCACACCTCTTGCCCTACACAATAGCCACTACAGTGTCAGAAACTCAGCCACCGACTCCTATTTCTAATTCAGTACTTACCACCACCAACCCTATGTTCAGCCCTATGGAAACCATCAATATATCTGCTTCCCCATACAACTCCCGTATTCGACCCCCTTCAGCAGGTATAATACAATATTCAAAAAGGAAACACACAAAATCTCGAGCAAGAACGAAAAAGCTACTACAAAAAATAAATGAAACAGCTCTACATATAAAAATGGCACCACACATACCGATAATTTCTCCAGTACTGACTTTCGAAGAAGAAGAAAATGACATGCTCATATATGATGTTGAAGCAGAAGCAGAAGTTATGGAAAAAAAATATTTAACTCTGACCAAGCAACGGAAGGGGCGCGATTGAATCATACTTATCGGACTTGGTGGGGGTAATCCCCACCAAAAACTTATCAGCAATTGTTTTTACTGGAATATAAAATATTTTGATTTTCTTTTTCTGAAATGTTTTAAACGTCTTTGGTGGGGTGTGCCCCACCAAAATCTGCTTGTTACTTATTTTTTTGTGAACTTTTAACTATATTTTGAGTATTTTAAATGGATTTTTAATATTTTAACGATTGATTGGCGCAGCTTAGCCGAAATCGGCTCTTGCCCCATTAAACCCAACATTCATTCATTCGTTCATGACGTCTCCCCAGCCAAATGTCCAAAAAATGTGAAATTTTTTTATTGCAATAACTTTGATCTAATTGGAATTTTAAAAGCGCCACATGTATTCGTGATCAGCGTTGGATTTTAACATAAGAAAATTGAGTTTGGTTGGAATAGGAATTAGAAATTTTTTTGGTGTTCATGACGTCTCCTCAGCCAAATATCCAAAAAATGTGAAATTTTTTATTGCAATAACTTTTGATCTAATTAGAATTTTCAAAAGCGCCACATGTATTCGTGATCAGCGTCGGATTTTAACATAAGAAAATTGAGTTTGGTTGGAATAGGAGTTAGAAATTTTTTCGGTGTTCATGACGTCTCAGCCAAATATCCAAAAAATGTGAAATTTTTTTATTGCAATAACTTTTGATCCAATTGAAATTTTGAAAAGCGCTACATGTATTCGTGATCAGCGTCGGATTTTAAAATAAAAAAATTGAGTTGGGTTGGAATAGGAGTTAGAAAGGTGTGTGTCATGAACACCGAAAAAATTTCTTCCTATTCCAACCCAACTCAATTTTCTTATGTAAAATCCGACGCTGATCACGAATACATGTGGCGCTTTTCGAAATTCGAATTAAATCAAAAGTTATTGCAATAAAAAAATTTCACATTTTTTGGATATTTGGCTCTTGAGACGTCTTGTACACCAAAAAAATTTCTAACTCCTATTCCAAACAAACTCAATTTTTTTATATTAAAATCCGACGCTGATCACGAATACATGTGGTGCTTCTCAAAATTCCAATTAGATCAAAAGTTATTGCAATAAAAAATTTTGCACATTTTTTTGGATATTTGGCTGAGACGTCATGAACACCGAAAAAATTTCTAACTCCTATTCCAACCAAACTCAATTTTTTTATTTTAAAATCCGACGCTGATCATGAATACATGTGGTGTTTTTCATAATTCGCATTAGATCAAAAGTTATCGCGATAAAAAAATTTCACTATTGGATATTTGGCTCTTGAGACGTCATGTACACCAAAAAAGTTTCTTCTATTCCAACCAAACTCAATTTTCTTATGCGTAAGCAGCGGGATGTCAAAGACGCGGTATTTTCTTCTCTGCATGAAGTTGAAAAAGAGCTCTTTCGAGTTCAGTAAGAAAGAAGAAACCAAGAAATCAAAAATATCTATTAGCATTTTAAAATTTCCAATTAAATGGTGCTTATTTATTCTCTAGAAGTGCTTTTAGTTGCCGAATAAAAACTGTGTAATTTCTAACTATAGATATTGTTACGAATTTTGTATAAAATAATGTAAATAATTTGTATTTGGATGTGCAATGCCTTTATATAACTCTATGCTATATTTATTTCATGTTAAAATTGTAATATTCATAAGCAACGCCGTACCTTACGTGAAAATGGCGATTCAATGGGAACTTGGCGATAGAGCCAAGTTGGCATCATTTTGGGCGACCAAGTTTTCGGGACCCTCTGGATTCTTCTAGAAATTAGTAGAGAAATCTACTAATTTCACGATCTATGACGCGAGCGCATCTTTCCAGAAGTTTCGAACAGTCACTCTAATTTCCACCAGTGAGTAGCGAGTCTGGTTTTGACTAGCGATTAGTAAACTTGCCATGATCGTGAATAAGCTTATATATACGTGTATTTTTAGATACTGATAATTATGTCTAAGTGCTATTGAAGGAGTGAAATCCTTCTGATATTCATTCTGCGAATTTTGCTGTTGAATGCTGTGTTTCAAGGATTGATTTTCGGCAATAAATTATCATCGCTGTTAAAGAACTTTCTTGTTGTTTGCAACTGATTTTGCATGAAATCCTCGAACCCCGATCTACGTAACAATATACTTTGTGCGTAATTGATTATTATTAATTTCTAAAAAGTACGTACTAAAAATTTGTATTTTGTTTGGACCCCGATATTACGAGTAACCCCGAATGAACGAACAAAATGTTTAGTTACGATAAATTCGTTATGTTGGTTGCATAGAAACAACAACAACAATGTTTCCTTTTTAAGAAGATATATCAAGAAAGGAAGATGAAATTGGAGAAAGGTATACGAATTCGTTCTTGTCACTAATAAATTTTCTCAAGTGTTAAAGTAAAGCTAATAAAAATCAAACAAAAAAAAAAGAATTATAGAAATCCATCTATCAACTAAACTAGTGGCTGGCATTACTTCAGTACGGAAATGATTCTAGTGGTCAAAATCCCGTGGTTCGCATGTCATGAGTTCGAGCCTAGCCCACTGAAGACCCACCGGGCAGATAGGGCTGATAAATGTTTAATCTGTTGAGTCTCAAACATCCTCCCTTTATGTGGTGTGGAAGTTCTTTGAGAGGGATGATTCAGGTGTCATCCTCGTCACTTGACCAGAGTTCAAAATTATGAGGTCCGTCACCAATAGCCCTCGTGCAGTCTTATGAGAGAGAGTGAATACTGACGTCGCAATGTTCAGCTACACGAGGGTTTTTGGCGACGGACCTCGTCATTTTGAACCATGGTCAAGTGACGTAGACACCTGAATTGTCATCCCTCTCTTAATTACCACACCTCTCCAACAAGAAGACGTTCGAGCTCACGACAGATTTAACGTACATTGCTCCCGTACACGGTGGGTCCAGCGGCACGGGGCTCGAACTCATGACATGTCTGCCACGAGTTCGTTACCTTGGCCACTAGGCTACCACGACCACTCGTTCAACCTTATAGTGCATGTTAATGTAACTCTCCCTCTTTCTCTCTCTCAAGCTCTGTGTCTGTGGTAGCCAAGTGGTCCAGGTATCGTATCATGGCAGACATGTCATGAATTCGATCCCAGTACCACTAAAGACACGCTGTGTAATGGAGCGATGCACATTAAATTAGTCGAGGCTCAAACGTCCTCCCGTTGGTGTGGTGAGGTTTTAGGAGACAGTGGTGTGAGCTCAGGTGTCGTCACTTGACCATGGTTCAAAATGACGAGGTGCGTCTACAAAAGCCCTTGTGTAGCTGAAAAGTGTGACGTTAATATTCACACTCTCTCAAGCCCTTGTCATTTCACCATGGTTCAAAATGACGAAATCCGTTGCCAAATGTCCTCGTGTAGATGACCAACCAGTGCGACGTTAATATTCACTCACTCAAGTCCTTGTTCCTCTAATGATAACAGCCATGTTTAGGATAATTTTGAAGTACTCAAGTGGTTATTTGATATACGTGTTCAAGTACCTTTCTCATGGCTAGACTGTGATTTTTAAAATTGCGTGGACTGGTATCAGTGATCTTAGCATTGCATATAAAGGCAATACTAACAAAGAATAAATGAATGTTATATAAAAACGTTGTCAGCCCGAAACCACATTAATACGTTAACAATCAACAGCCTTTGTTGAATCTAATTTTTCCAGAACTCGAATATCAACAACTTTAAATAATGAATGAAGCCAACATTGTTTATCAAGAAGTCATTTAAACTGAGTTTCTGTGGTGCATCTCTCGCTGCCGCTGGAAAATATTGAATGAAAAAAGCTAAATGAGAGATGTAAGTTTTTAATTTAAATATTAAATGCTTTTATTTATTATATGTATTGCTTGTGCTTCATATTTCGATTTTAACTTCATAATGAAATGAATGAATTCCAAGGTTTAGAATTGTTGCTTTAAGTTGACAGTACTGTAACAATTTAAATATAATTTTTTTTATACCTATAATTAGTACCATGCTTTTATTTAAATGGTTTTGTTAAAAAATTTGATATAGTGGGGAGTGTGATTTGGGATAGGGGAAAACCTCTAGCATAAGATATAAATTTCCTATTTTTCTCTGTTTGAAATATTATTTGAAACTCGCGTATTTTATCAGGACATTTGAAAATTTGGTAAATGTAGATTATAGTCCGTAGGGTTATTTCAAGTGGCCGTGATAATCCATAAATAATGGTCTTCATATTGTTGGTAGCATTGTCGACGAAGGTTCGACGCCTTGTACACGAGTTTTCTGTGGTACAAGGCGTCGAACCCGCATCGAAATTGCTACCAACTATATCCTCAGCAGATTTATCGTGCGGTAGTCCTCGTACACGAGGACTACTGCACGATAAATCTGCTGAGGCTCTGTCCTGTCGTTGGCGGGGTTTGGAATTTAGGAGAATAGGTGTCGGTTGATAATGGTAAGAAATTACTCGGTCCATCGCCGATAACGAATAACAAATTCAAATTTTACAAAAATATTTTGTGACTTTTTTTTTTACATGTTGTTCCTTTTAACTATTTATATGTACTGGAGATATCTGTAGTATATCTTATCTATCCATGTAAATTTGAATATAACTCTTATCTTACCCTTTATTTTTTTATTGGTATTTGCTCTATCTTTTGTGTACTTTCATTAATTAAAACTTTGCAATTCCTGCTAAAAAAACAAGATATTTTTCAAAAAAATTGCATTCTTAAGAAAATTTTCTTATTTTCAAAAGAAATTGAATGTGGGGATAGTTGTTTCCAAGGTTACTGGTTTGAAACTGTAACATTTTAAGGCTACACAGTGCCTTTTTTCAAAAACAGTTTTTTGAGATAGTAACGGTGAAAATTTGTTTTATATTCAGATAAAATTAAATTGATTTTGAAAGTAAAGAGTTATTTATCTTGAATTGAGTTGGAAAATAAATCATATAACTGCGTCCATAACACCCATTTGCAAAGTTTTTTTGCTCACAAATGTGTTTTTTGGCACACGATTCCACACACAGTTATTAAAGCTTTCGTTGGGGTTTTGAGTTCGGCCATGCAGACATTTTAATAAAAGTTCTTTCGCAGTTAAATCTCTAAATATTTTTTTAATTTTAAGAAGAACTGCTTCTGGGAGGGAATGTTTGTGGGTGTACTTTTCACCAGATACAAGGCTTTTGTTGTACCCGCACCAACTTTCTTCTCCCATAGGGCACAAACCATGTTGTGGATTTTTATCTGTCGACAGTTTATGGAAATATATTGCCCAGATGGATTTGGACATATCTGCGACTGATTTCCCATTTCTTCTTATGGCTAGGCCATAGTATTTTTGCTGCAAAAGAATTTCTGCATCTGTCAGCCTTCCTCGTCCAGATATTGCTTTATTGTCTGACAGCTTGGTGGATTTTAAACTGTTCTTTAGAGCTCTCAGTCTTGATCCCATCCTTTTTTGGACGTGGCCGATGCACTCCAATTTTTCAATCGGAACATCATCACCGTATATGTTGGACTTGAACCCTAAGAAAGCCCTTCGAATCTCCAAGGTACTGAACATACCGAACATCGTAATTTGGTACTGAGCGATTGAAAATCCGCAATGCTCCTTCACTCTCCATTCCCGCACTAAATCCATGATAGTTTGCCTGGCAATTATCACAGGTTTTGTTTTTGTTCTTACATTCAAAACAATATTTTGATAGGCACTCAAAATCAACAACTTTTCCGTTATCGAGAGAAGTTGCCGTTACAACGCCATTTTTTGACGTGTGTCCTCTTTTTTGCCAGGTCCCATCAAGAGCAATTGCTACGTCCTTATTGTTTTCGTTTGCAATAACAGCTTCATTAACGCTACTAACCATTGAACGTGATGAAGCAGTTTCCAACGCATTAAAAATTGGCGTATACAGTCTTTCAAATTTAGCTGGTGGAGGAGGCAAGTTCATCAGCGCACAAAATGTCTGAGCTGCACTTTTTCCAATTCCAATGCATCTCATACCATAAACAAACCTCAAATTTACTTCATATCCTGCTGGCACAGAATTTGAAGTCATTGAGCCATGACTAGAGCCACAATACTTGCAAGCTGCTGATATACTGCTAGCAAGTCCTCTGCGACTACTTTTATTTTCAGCAACATCAAAGCAGAAAGATCTATCACAATATCTGCATTTTGCAATATTGTTGAAAATATCATTAAGCATATTTAAGTCAATAATAACAAACCTGCTTTGAGATTCAGCTGAAAAGTTATCTTCATAGTCAAAATATCCTTTACTCTTCTCAATCTTTTTTTTGGAAGAGCTGACATCACATTTTTCACTCACTACACATACCGAAGTTTTTTTACGAATTAGACGACGTTTCTGATGTCCAAATTTCTTTGCTCGAGGCATTTCAAATATTTGAAATACTTACAAATCACAAACAAACAGAAAGTAAACAACAAAAATTAAAAATAAGCAGTGAAAATATGAAGTTTGTAACTCACGTGTTTGTATCTCAAGCACAAGAAAACAACATTCTTTAAATTTCGCACAGCTTGTGTTATAAACAAGATTGAGTTGAGTAGTTTTATTCCTTCTCAAACCACAAGAATAAAATAAATATATCCAGATCAAGTGATATTAAAATACCAATCTACAATCTACATAAAAGCATGTTTCGGTTACTGAAAGATGGGCGTGGCAGTTGATGTACGATAACGTAAACAACAGGTGTGGCAGCTGTTGTTTACATTTTAAAACCACAATTACTCAGATATTAAGCTTTAAACCTATACATGTTATACATTTTTGGAATCAGCATTAACTCTACTTTTTTTTAAGATGAAAATTGAAAAATCGATTTTTTGAAGGTTTATCACGTCTCGGTTCCCTTAACTTTGCTCCTAACTTAATTAAATCTATATATATGAAGGAGAAATGCGACTGACTGACTGACTAATCACGATATCTTCGGAACTATTCAACCTATGGACTTGAAATTTGGTAGACATGTTCCTTTCATGGAGTAGAGATCCGCTAAGAACGGATTTTGCGAAATTCGAACCGCAAGAGGCATTACGGGGGTTAATGGGCAATATAAATAAATTTTTTCAATTTTTAAACTACTCAGTGTACAATCTTGCAATTGGGTAAGCAGATTCCTTTCATATAGAGATCCACTACAAAATGAGTTTAGTGGAAATAGACCCCAAGTGGCGTTACGGGGGCTTTATAGATAATTATTTCCATTTTTAAACTATTACACGCTCAATCTTTAAATTTGATAGAGATCAGCTTCAAGCTGGGTTTTGGGGAAACAGCGCCCCAAGTGGCGTTGCGGGGGATTAAAGAGGGGGGGGGGTTAAAAGATAAATATTTCTTTTTTTAAACTAGACCTACCTGCTTGAAAATTGGAAGGCATGTTTCTTTCATGGAATAAATATCCACTACAAAATGGATTTTGGTAAAATTGCCCCTCAAGCGGTGTTGCGGGGAGGGGGGTTAAGGGGAGATATAAATAATTATTTCGATTTTTAAACTGTTAAGACACACAGTCTTGAAATTTGGCAAGCAGATTCCTCTCATAGGGTAGAGATTTGCTACAAAATGGGTTTCATGAAAATCGTCCCCAAGGGGCGTTGCGGCGGCTCAATTAGCATTACAGATATCCCCCCCCCCATTTTTAATTTATTAGTTTCACAGTCTTCAAATTTGGTAAGCAGATTTCTTTCATTGAGTACAGTTACCAAAATGTGTTGCCTCTCATGCAATGGCTCCCAGGAGCCATTTTGTAACAAGACAATGCTCAGAGTCGCACTTCAAGGGTGTCACAAAACTGTCTCCGTACTGTTACTACCTTCCTTGGCCTTCCCGATCTCCAGATTTGTCTCCAATCGAGCATATCCGGGATCATTCAGGACGGCGAGTTAGGCATCCCACGAGTTTGAACGAACTAGAGGCAAGGTTACAACAAATGTGGAACGAAATGTCTCAAGACATCATACAGAATTTGTATGCCTCAATGCCCGATCGTATCGTATCGTGCATTCGTGCTAGAAGGGGTTCAACAGGGTATTAAATCCACCGTTCTTTTGCCTTTTTCTCTGAAATAAATTATTCTTTTTCTTTCATTTTCTAATAATTTACTTATGTGAAAGTAGTCATTAGGTATGTAAAATTTCGTTTAATTTTGACGCCTCCTTTTTGGTAAGCTAATTTTTTTCTCCGTGTGTTTATTTCTTATTAACTAATTGTAATATCGAAACAAAGATGGTCAAATCGGCTACCTCAAATCATTCGCGATCTTTTAGTACCTTCGGCGAGTTTCTGCGCCGTGCGGTTCGTGAGATAGACGCACATATATACTTAGATACGTTTGTTTACTTACGAATTTTAATAGTGTAGATCAAACTTTTTTAGGAAAATGGATTTAATAGAATTTTTTTCTTTTATACCGAATTTGAGATGTGAATAAATTGGATTTTTGGTCAGTTTTTTAATATGACATAATTTTATGTTTGAAATATCACATCCCTAGTTTAAATGAAGGATATTAAAATGTCTGAACACTTCATTGCGTCTATATGAAAGCCTTCTTTGGTTATTTTTTTATGTTTCTTGATGTTTACATTAATAAATATTCTATAATTATTAACAGTTATGAATTTTGATGAAACTGTAAATGTTTTTATATATATTTACTTGAATTCTGTAGATAAATTTACCTATTTAAGTAATGAAGAAAATCAGTGGTGAGAGTATATTTTGAAATAATCAATTATAATTAAGCATTTGTAGCCACCTGTTTAATATTTTAAATTATGCTTTCATGTATCATAATTGAGTGGCTGAATATCGTGAAAAAGAAATTCTAAATGAAAAGTACCAAATTTAATTTGTTTTATTTGTGTATTAAAATAAATCTTCATTGATTATTTGTTTAATTATGCTTAAAAAAAGTTGGTGAATATGATGATCTAGAATTGATTCTGTTTAATAAATTAATAGTTTTTTCTTTAGCTAAGTTTGGCTTTTCATACTCATTAACTGTTGAAAAAAAATAATTTTCTAAGAATTGTATTGATCAATGTAGGTTTACTCAATAAATTAGTTTGAAAATTTTTGTATATTTTAGGTTATTTTATACTGGTATTTGGAGGGGGGGGGGAGAGGAGTTATAATTGTGTTAAAAGATAATTAGCAAAGATATTTTTATCAAAAAGAAAACGTAATTTTAACTAGTTCGTTTTTTGAACTAAAATTAACAATTTATTGCATTCAGTCTTGTGGTTTTACGAAATGGCTTCGTCAGTGTACAGTAATGTTCCTAAAGGGATCCATGATAGTTGCAGGATTTTCTAACAACGGCAAATTAAAAATCGAAAAAGAATCGCCAGTAAATCCAAAATTATTTCACTCTACTATCAGCAGAATATTTTAGAGACAATATTTCCAGAAGAAATTCCTTTATATGGAAAGAATATTGATAAAGTTGTGCTTCATACCACCGAAGCCTCTAGTCTCAATCACTTAATTAGAAAAGAAAAAAATCAGAAAAATGAATAAAGTGTATCCCATGTGATGAAATACATGTAAAATTACCCTACACTTCTGCACCACCAATACTTTAACCTAAAAATAAAATATTTTGCAATAAGGCTAAACACTACAGAGATCTAACCCACCATAATATTTTCCCCTTTCAAATGTGGATTATTGATTGTCATTGCATACATAGTACATTTCCCATCACCTGGTGCCACCTTTTGGTGTGGCACATTATAGATCAGAGGTTCCCAACTTTACTCGTGTATATTTCAATGCCGCCCCCTTTTCTAGTGAATATCTTTTGATACTACCCCTTCCCATTCTAGAAAAATAAGTGTGTACATAATACATGGTAAAAATAAGAGTTAAATTTTAAAAAGTATTCTATTACTAATAGAATATATATTTAAATTTTTTTTTCTTTCTAAAGCCTCAATTGTTTGACTTGCAAATCTGAAATATCTATTGCCACAAATATACTTGTGTAACATGATACATTAATCATAGATAGGTTATTGTTCGAATTGAAACGTTACGGTGAGTGTGAATTTCTTCATTTAAAAGATTGGAATAAAACTTTTAGATTATGTTATAAAGACAGGCAGGGATTTCGATGATACAAAGTAATTCATAACAAAAACTATTGCTTTCAAAATAAATATAAATTGACAATTTAAGCCTTCCAAGAATCACGCTTTAATTCCCGGTAACATATTTATGTTTCTTGGATAATATACGTAATGAAATGCAGTGGACGAAGTATTTTCCCTACTGCTCACAAAGACAAGACGTGCACTACATGAATTAAAATGCACTACATCATTCAATTTAATGTAGGACTGAATGTAATGTAATATTTAAGCTTTTCCTCCACTTCCCAAACTACCTAAATTTGTGAATTTTCGTGCATGTGATATTAAAATGATTTAAATACATACAATCAACATGAGGTAAACAGTGTGACGTGTGTGCGTCCCCCCCCCTTGAGACATCTGGGACTTGCTTCCCACGGCCGGGTCAGTTTTAGAAGAATGATGACCACACGTGCAAAACCACCTGCAGTCGCTAATATACTGAGACGGACGTGTCTTAATTAGCCCCTGCAACCTTTGACCCGAGGGAAGCATTTCGCCGCCACCGGATGTGGGGATTTTTCTTTGTTTCTGTGTTTGCATGGGACCAGTGTTATTGTGATACTAGAGAGTAGTAAATATTGTGTGAATTTTAACAAATATATTGTGCTGATATTGTTCAAAAATGGCTTTTCTCGGAAAAGGGAAAAAGCAAGATATGTTGCTACTCGCAGAGGAATTAGGGGTAGATGTCACACCAAACATGACTGTCCCTAACCTCAAAACCGCAATCACTAACAGTGAGGGTTACGAAGAGGAATTCGTAAAAAATCTGTTTATTATTGCAAATAGGAAAATTGAAGAGGAATGGGAAAGGGCAGAAAAAATTAGATTTTCAGAATCAGAAAGAGCAGAAAAAATTAGATTTAAAGAATCAGAAAGAGCAGAGACCTTAAGATTAGCAGAGCACGCGTTGAAAGAGAAAGAATTACAATTAAAATTTGATCTAGAAAGATTTAAATAGAATCCGGACATAGTGTAAACGATGAATCAACCGGCTGTATAAATCCCCGTTCTGTAACCTCGAATGTAAATTTAAGAAAATTAATCCCAGATTTTAATCCAAATCAGTCAGTTTGTATTTGGTTATTTTTGAACGTCAGGCTAAAAGGGCTTTAATTGAAAAAACAGACTGGGTAGGGCATTTATTAGGTTTGTTACCTTTGGATATCGTGCAGTTCATTGCTCGCGAACCAGAGGAACAAGCAGAAAATTATGACTATATTAAAAAACTATTACTTAAACGATTTAAGTTAAGTCCGGAAGTCTTTCGCCAGAGATTTGTTAAACACCAAAAGAAATCGGATAGTACCTGGAAAGACTTCACCTTTGAAATGACTATTTAGAGGAGTGTCTATTCGGCCTAGAGATCGAGTCGTTTGAGGACCTTAAAGATTTGAATGAGATAAAGAATTGAAAGATATGAATAGAGGCGCTTTCTCCATTGTGACGACGTCACACCATGCTTAAAAATGATAATTACCTATAACCCTTATGTAGCTATAGTAGGAATATATAAATTCAAATATCCATTTATTTTATTATTTCTTTATAATTCATGCATATATTCATATCCAAATATCAAACTGATAGTCATTTTTTCAATTTGTATGCAATATTCTGCTACAATTGTAAAATTCAAGTCATAATTTCTTAGCATCACGTGAATCATTGTTATGTCTGGAATTAATCACCAATATCTGGAATTAGTCGCCAAATCTGGAAATGGAATCTAAATTGATTCGCCAGATGCGGGATGGGATCTGAAAAAAGGAAATCGTTGATCATGATCAGGACAACGGGACAAAATTATGAAATTATTGTATTGTCATCGGTCCTGGACAAGTGTACAAAATTTTGAATTAATCTGACCTTTTAATGTGAGTAGAAATTGAGTTCAAAGATTCCGTCACATACAAGTGAAGCTTATAAAAGAGTGTTAAAAAAACATGACTTTCTAAATGCCTAGCATTTATTTTTCAGGGTGTCCCAAAATTATTGGGACAAATTTTAAGGGGATTGGGGGACGTCACAATGATTCAAATTTGCAAACCAACTCATAGTCGGAAACATAATGGGAAAGTACTAGGGCAACAACAAGGAACAAAGAAGCACGAGACTGAGATCATCTGAAACAGTTATTGATCAAAGCTGAGTCATGCTATGAGCTCGAGTCACTCGTATCCTACCCTCTCTATGCCTATTACCTCATAATAATCCACATTCACATAAACTGAGAAATTCGGTGGTCCGTTGCACCTATTTATAGGTATCTTTCGCGATACAATCATTCTGCTGATCGTGCATCTCCTTCTGCCAATCCCTAAATGAGATGCATATCTGCTCGCTCGCTGTTTGTAAAACGTTCCATATTGTTCTGAGGGTAATGACAGCTCAAATGACTGCGGTAATGCAGGTCTGTTTCCTCCAATGATCTTGTGATTAGCGCCACCTAGTATCAAAAGAAGGTGTTTCCACAACCATGGGTTGCATGCAAATCTGAATCCTTTTGATGTCCCCTAACTTCCCATAAAGTTTGTCCCAATAATCCTGAGACACCCTGTATAAGTGTTTGTGGACAGCGGTGTCACTGTAACGGTACTCACAACAACGGATATCCTCACTCTGAGTGATGTTACACATCATTGCCAATCTAAGGAAACCTGTAAACAGTAAAATGAAAAAAAATATTTGAAATTATTTGAATAATAGTATGTGATATCGCATTCATATTTTCAAAATGTTTCAAAATCTCACTTTATGACTTGTTTCCATTTATCCAAAATGGTCGTGGCAGCCAAGGGGTCATGGTCACGGACTGAGGGTAGGCGTTTCATTTCTAGCTTAGTGCCACTGAAGACCCCCAGTGTAGAGCTTATATATGCTAAATATGTAGAACTCAAAAGCTTTCTATTGGCGTGTTGTGGTAGTTTAGAGAGCAGGTGCCATCTCTGGTGTCGCCCTTACCACTTTATTCAAGCTATGAGGTCCGTCGCCAGTAGCATTCGTGTTCCTTTAGAGTGCTATGCTTAAAAACTCACTCCATATATCCAAAAATGAAATGTAGCAGCATTAGCCGAAAGGTCATGATCGCGAACTCGTGGCCGACGTTGTCTTTGATTTCAGGTGCCTTTAAAGACCCTGAAGTGTAAAGGGGTTGATGCCCTTTAAATTTATCTAAAAGTTTTCATATTGGCATGGTGTGAAAGTTTGGAGAGTAGGGAACTATATCTCTTTCATCCTGCATCATTCCATAAATTATTTTGATGGCTTCACAAGCGAAGGACTTGGCTTATGTAGGTTACGATGATTAGTTTTTTTAACTCATCATCGTCAATGGTAGGAATGGCGTCATGCTTAAACGAGCATGGATTCGTCGGATTGCATTGATTTTGTCTTCATCAACGACACGCTTGTCTTAGTGTAGATAAAATCAAATCCATGTGTTGAGAGCGTAGATACACTTTAATTTTCTATGGTCTTGGTATCTTCACCAGACCTGCTTCCGAAAATGTATTGAATGGCATAAAACGAGAAATCACTATTCAACGTTTGCTACGTAATCTGTATCAACTTCGTACCAGGATTTCTATGACTGTTATAAGACTTCTACGACTCACTATTAAAGTATCCGACTACTTAACAACTCTTTT
>BMAO01035013.1:0-16693 GCA_019973975.1 Trichonephila clavata
CGAGAAAAAGTCTTAAAAACCAGTGGCCGATACGGCAATCCAGTTCAGTTTCAATACAGTGATACCAACTGCAAATTGTAGACTTAACCATCGAAGTCTGATAGATAAAAGGAACAAACAAGGCCGGACGTGTAATGCGCAATTTCGTTGGCAGCACCTATTCCTACTTTTTACAGCCTTGGAATTCAAATTCCTCTGTTTTGGGGTTGCTATATTTGGCTCTCTATGAATTATTGGCTACTTTCAACATAATTAGAAAAAAAAGTGCAATGTATTGTATTTTTTGGATATGCTGTGTTGAGTGTGTGTTTCAGTATGTGTGCATCTAATAACCTATTATAAATATTGTGCGTTTATTGTTTATAACTTTACTACTGAACAATTTCAATGTTTTTTCAATTTTTGTTTGAATTTTAAGATATAAATATGTTTTCATTGTTTATTTGTTGTATACAAGTTCATTAGAAATATGGTATGTTTATAAAATAAGAATTAAGATTAAATTTTTAAAAATATTAAGTGAAACTGGAAAAACAAATGTAGAACTGTAACTATATTGTAGACTTAAAATAGAAGAGTAAAATATTTTAGTTTATTGATATATTTTTGATTATTTGCAATTTTTAGTAAATTTTTATTAATCCTTATAACATTTGAATCAGGTTTAGCAAATTTTTTCTAAACAGACACTTGAGGATTATTGTTACAAAATCCTTTTAACTTTTGCAGCTGAAATTAAATCATATTTTCATTTAGAGCAATATTCTTATATATATATATAGTATAATAAAATGAAAAAAAATAATAAGACAAAATTATACTACCCACAAAGCTAAATGATAGAAAACAGATTCTAAGAAACATAACTAGAAAAATATTGATATATATATATATATAATTATATATATATATATATTATAAAGAAAGAAAATTGTGTTTTATATTTATCTATATCATATTGACTGTTATAAAATGGTAGGAATTAGATGCATTGCCTTTTAAATACTGTTTAGAATTAAAATTATTTTCAGCTTATGCTAAACAAAAATTGACTTGAATTCCATATAATTTTTCAGTTAAAAAACAGTCCAAAATTATGTTTATATTGTGATTTAGCTAATATATAAAGGGTATAATTTATTTTTCAGTTCTGTTCTTACTTTGCTGAAAATTCATTATAACCATTGTTCACAATAAGATTCATATTTCAGCTATGCTTAAAACGTGTGATTAAACTTAAAATTCTGTAGTATAAAACTGAAAAATTTTTAAAAAATTATTAAAAAGCATAGTATTATAATCATTTCAATCATCAGTAGTATTGATGTACTTTTTTTAAAAAAAATTTTAAAGTAAATTTCATGAAACAGTATTATTATTATTTTTTTTAGCTATATTGAGTAGAGATAATTTTAAAATAAGTTTTCAGTACTTCAAAATTAATTATTAATGGCAGGAAAATAATGATAAATTTTCAAAATACCTTAATGTATATTTTGCTTGGAACACATATTCCAGTAAAACAAGGTTTTGATATAGGTTTTGAAAAAAAAAATTTCTTACAGAATTCTTTTTTTAAAAAAATAAGATTTCTAATAATAAGAATATATTATTATTATTACATGACAGTGGCTGTTTTCTTTCATTGAATTATAATTTCTTGAAATAAAAATTTGAATTTGATGTATTGAGATATACAAATTAAATATTTGTTTTAAAAAATGAGATTGATTTTTCCTGAAAATTTTACTTCAATGAAGAAAAATGTATAAGTTTTTCTTCCTCCTTTTTTTTTTTTAATTTGGGGGTTGTTAAAAAGAAGGATTAATACATTTTTTCTTTCTCGTGTTTAATTCCTTTAATAATTTCCTTTGAACTTGATTGTACATTATCCCAAATTTCCCGTTACTGTTCCGAATGTTCAGTGCTTGCTTCAATTTTTCACTACTCGGTTTTAGTCCCAAATTTATAGCATATATTTTTTTAATTATCAATGCTACACTGTCCAGAAATGCCTTCACTTAGTCCAATAAGATGTGCCAATTTCAGAGGTAGATGGAAATATAACTGCATATTTTAATAAGAACCTGAAGTTATAATTGTTCAAATGTTTAAAACTGTCAGAGTTCCCCATTTTTTCTTCCTGGCACTAAGGCTGCAACTTAGCCAGTATTTAGCACCATGAACAATTCAGCAGCTTTTGTAACAAAACTGCCCTGACTTAAATAAGATCATAATAGAAAAAGATGCTCTGAAAAATATTCATACTTTTTATATTATGAAGGTACTTCAAAATAATTTAGAAGGGTTGCAGATTTATTATTTTTTTAAAAAATGAATACTGAATTTTAATTTGTTCTTTATATAAGTATTAAAAACATATCATTATTAAAAAATAAAACAAAAATTGTTTATTTGGTATAAATATTTCTTGACCAACATACTACCTCACCACAGTAAACTATAATAAAATAATTTATTTGTAAAAAAATCTATATATATATTACATTTTGAACTTCAAAATCTTTATATTGAAGCAGCTATTCATTTTGAAATGGCATTTTTGATAGGAAGGAATAATATTTGCTCACTATTCCTCTCAACTATTTTTTATTTCAATATATATAGTTTAGTGAGGAAGTATTTGATGTTATAATTTACTGCTGTGTGTGTTGAATAATTTTTTTAAAAATTGTTTCATATGTATAAAATTTCTATCAATATATGTATAAAATCTCAATAACTTGACATGCTATCTTTGTATACTTTTTATGTGGAGGATTTAATCAGATAACATTTCATTCTCCTAAATTCCACACCACCACACATTCACAACAGGAAGCTGTGATTTTTAGAATTTCAGTGTTGACTGAAATGTTATACTTCTCTTTGTGTATTCAGTTTCTTTTATTTTATTTAAACAAATATGTGAATGCAGTTTTTAAATTTCTTTTTTAAAACACTACTGTCTTTCCAACTCTAACTCAGGGATTATATTTCTGAAATTTTAAAAGCATTTTAATAAATTGGGTACAATTCAGGATTAATTAGAATTTTAAAACTTATTGCTGAAGTTATTTTAAAGTTCAGATTTTAGATAATTTCCACAGCCATATACTATTTCAAATTTAATGTATTATTGAACATTCTGTGCCTGGACAAATTATGCTCACAAAAGGGAAAATCACTTCCTTAGTTTACTAGAAGAAAGTGGCAAAATCATTGCTGTGTGTAACTCAGTAACTTTAAATTAAGGACATGAAAACTGAAAATGGATGATATTGGATTTACTCCAATAATTCTCAGTCCTTTCTATTAAAAAAAATTAATCAAAATAATGGTTGAATGTAAATTTAATTTGTCGTTCTTTTTTTTCTCTTTCACTATTTACATTTATTTCAAAGTGAATGCTTTTTCATACTTTTGATTTTTCTATCATGTCTCTATTCAAATTAACTTTTCTGATATTTTTTTGGAGGATTGCTATGAAAGAGACGAAAGTGTGGTTCTACAATATGATAATTGGATCCTCCTAGACCAGGAAAAGGGAAGGAATCTAGGACCACTCCTTTGAAACTTCTCACTCATCTCATGATTCACATGGGGGGAGGGGGGCTATTTTACGACACCGACACTCGAACACAAACGCGCCTTAATTAGCTTGTTAAAAAAACGTGGGAACCATTCTTCTCATTTCTTTTCCCCTGATTTATTCTTTTTGGCTAGATATTTTTAACTCATATCTTGATTAGAACGAATATTTTAATTATATTACAACGCAAAATATATTTTAATGTAAACGGATTAATAATTTTTTTTTTGAATTTTTGTAAAGTATTAATAACATAAAAATAGACATTTTGAATCAATACTGAAAAATAATTGCTATTATGCATCTCTCTATGCTGTACATCAAATATTATCATTATTACACTTTTATTAAGTTTTTCCGCGCAATTTATTTGTGAGAAATTTAATGAAAATATTATTGTATGAAAAATATAAGAAATTATATCGAAGTCATGCTTCTATTAGAAGTCTATTTTTATAACTATTCGACGGTGTGTGAAAAAACTTCATGTAAGATTATAGCGAGATAAAAGGTCAAAAAGCAAAATGACAGAAGTAGTACATATATATATTTTACATTTAAAAAATATGAATTTTTTCGTTTACTTTTTTGCTGGTTCTTTTTTAAGTTGCTTTCTTAAAAAATGAATGTTTTAAAATCATTAATTAAACTCATTGTTTTTAAAAATTTTATTTCCCCTTCCCCCCAAAAAATATAAATTTTTTTAAAAACACGTAAGGAGGGAAAGTACCTTTATACATTGTAAAAATCAATTTTTGAAAAATATTTTTAAAAATTATTACAGAAGGCTAGAAACGTTTTAAAGCAAACCTAATCAATATCCAACAGTAATTACGCTCTCTGCAATAAAAAATATAGATGTGAACAGAAACTAATATTATAAAAAAAGTTAACAAATAGATTTTTCGTTAATTTCTGATTGAATTTCGTTGGCTGGTCTCTCTCTCTCTCTCTCTCTCTTTTTAAAAGCTTTTATTTAACTTACAATGTATGTATGTATGTATGTATGTATGTATGTATGTAATTTGTTCGGGTGGAATCTTGCAACTCAATTTTGAAGCTGATATCTTCCTCCCATTGAGCTGAAATTTTGTATACACGTTTAGTTTGGATGACAATGCATGTTTTGACCATTTATATTCCGATATTGCAATTAATTAAAAAGATATTAATTAAAAACGTTAAACTAGTTTTGGGCGCCAACTTGGATATATCTGCATTGTTGTAATAATTTTATTGTTACAAACAATGACAAAAGTTGGCGTCGAAAATCGGTTTTCAGCCAAACTGGAATTTCATAACGTTGCGCTATTGACAGTATTAATTAACTTTGTCTAAAAAATAATTACATTTCTACAACGTAAAAACAATCTAATTTCTACAACGTATGCAATTTTTTTACAAATTTCTATCTATTTCCTTGGATTTAAATTCAAAACAAAAAAAGTAGAGCTATTTTTCAAGTAGATTGGTACATTGTATACCTTTCTCAACGCTGCCAAGTTAAACTGAGATGGAGTATTGAAGAAATTCTTTAAATAATTTATCTAACTTTAATCTATGAAACTCAGACAAAAAATAATTACAGAATCGGAAAGATCATTTTTTTAATGTATCTTACCCATCAAAAAGGAATCCGCTAGGAAAACAATAAGAGAAAAATATTATCTAGAAATGCAATATATTTTCGATTAAAAAAAATAATTTTACAATAAAATGAAGTAATTTTTTAAAGAAATTTTCTAATTTTAAGCCTACGAGTAGTTTAAATATACCTCATTTTATCACCAGTAATCTAAACACACACTACGACATGTGTCCTTAAATTTAATTACAAATAGAATCTGTTAATTTTATTTGAATTTAATTATTGATTTTTTCAAAATCAAGTTTCTAAAGATGATCTGAGCAATTAAAAAAAAATTGATTCTTACGTAGAAGATATTCAATGTCCAGCAAAAAATTATCATTATTTGATAAAACTTTCTTTTTTTTATTACAAAATGCGTTTTTAGTCTTAAGCATTTTATTGATTAATACAAATATTTAATGCCTTTTGAAGTTTTTAATAAACAATTAAAATTTTCTTCTAATATGTTAGAGAAATACATCCCTTATCTTCAAAATATTTCAAATAAATAATATATTCTTTAAGTTTTTCAAAAATAGTCAAAATTTTAATTAAACATTAATAACTTTGTCATTTATGAAGATAATCTCACTAAACTTTTTTTTTTCGTGTGTAGAACAATGTTAGCCAAAATCTGCATGAAGATTGAAAAAATTGCTTAAAAATTGCGGATTTAAAAAAATTGTGTTTTAGTCTATACCATTTTGCGAGAATTAATTCAGCTAAACCAGGGATGGCGAACCAGCGTTCAATGAGTTGAACAGGCTGAGAAACCTGTCCAGCGATAACTAAAAAGTAAAAAATAAATTAAATGTAAAAAAACTTTTTTAAGAACAAGCTTTTATTTAAACGCGCTAAAAAGAATAAAATAAACTTTTCCTTTAAAACTTTTTTTACTATCAACTTATAACGTCATTACACAATTTATATGATATAAAAGCTTGTCGCGAGATTTACCTGTGTAGATAAACAAGTAAAATAAATAACTTGACCTGATTGATTTTGGTTTTTAAAAATTCAAACTAAGTAAATATGAGTACTTAAATATTGCGACAAGCTTTTATATCATATAAATTGTGTAATGGCGTTATAAGTTGATAGTAAAAAAAGTTTTAAAGGAAAAGTTTATTTTATTCTTTTTAGCGCGTTTAAATAAAAGCTTGTTCTTAAAAAAGTTTTTTTACATTTAATTTATGTTTTGTTAATATCGCACTTCGAAACAACGTGAGGGGTATAGAGGTGACGAACTTCGTTATTTTAAATCATGATGAATTCAGGAGGATGACACCTGATTTGACATTTTACTCTCCAGACTGTTCAGATTGGAAATACACTATTAATATTTTTATTTAATATAGAGTTATATAACAGGGGCGTAGCTAGGTAACCAAACGCCTGGTGCAACAACAACAACAAAAAAACACCGAGGGTCCTATTTTGATTGGACTTTATCAAGTAAAAATATATTAGTATTTTAAATATACAAAGCTATTTTAACATCAGCCCTTTATCATGATCTGCAGAATATAGGAAGTTGTCGTGTTAGCCTAGTTGGACAAGTAACAGACTAGTGGCTGGTATGTCATGAGTTCGAGCCCAGTACCACTGAAGACCCGCCGTGTAGGGGGCAATGCACGTCAAATCTGTTGAGAGCTCAAAAGTCCTCCCGTTGGTGTGGTGTGGTAGTTAGGAGAGGGGATGCCAGCTCTGGCGTCGTCCTCGTCACTTGACCATGGTTCAAAATTACGAGGTTCGTCTCCAAAAGCCCTCGTCTGAACAGTGCGACGTTAATATTCACTCACGCAGAACAGAGGAAAGTAAAGCCACATACTACTTACAGGTATGTGTATGAGTTTTCCTGAGTAAACTTTAGTGAGATTACCCAGGTTCGATTTAACACGGGATAGACCAGGAAACGATACAAAAAATAAGCATGAAAATGATACAATATTATAATTATTTTTAAAAAACACCCCTGCAAAAGTGGGAGTGGGACAAAATTACATAAATCTATTTATTACAGATACGAGTTGTGGCGAAATACTCGAAGAGGAAAATAGCTTATTATGAATAATACTGTTATTAAAAAAAATTACCAAGAAGAAATAGCTTCCTGTGTAAGTTTAAGACGCATTTTTCATGGAACCTGAAGCTTATTTTCAAGTAACACTTGGAAAAATGAAAAAATTGAAAAATAACATAAATTTTCAATAAGTAAATTCGCAACATCATATACACAAAGGAAAGGAAAGAGAGGCCCCTGACCACTCCCAAGGTGTTCTCTCTCAAAATTGGGGTGGAACCGAGCCAAATCGTACTGTCACCTGCATGGTACTCAAAGCTACGGCTAACGACAGGCGTACAGTCTAGCCCGATGCCATGATGAATATCGTGGGCCTCGATCTGACTACGTCAGACAGGTGGCATTAGTAACAATAACAAGGAAAGGAAGGATTTTCTCTCTGAATTGTTTAAAATTGTTTTTAATATTAAGAAATACTTAAATAGCAGATAAATTTAAAATTTTAGGTTTTTTTCAGAATACACAAGCATTCTTCCGTTTTCAATTTTATAAAAGAATGTAGAACTATAATGTACATCCTTCAAAAGTTATCTAGTGAAAAAGGAAGAAAGCCAATCAGTTTTTATTCTTTTTGTGTTCATACTTTTTGCTATTGAAAAAAATTGAATAATTCCATAACAAAATTTTCTTTGATGCTTTAAAGTTTGTACTTAACAGAAAAAAAAAGTGAAAAATAAAGCTTCATATGCATTTTCAAAAATTAGCTTCAAAAATTTCCCCTTCATTTTGTTACAAGTAATCGTGAATCGCAATACAATCAACATCATATGTACCAAATATTCACATGCACACAGAAATTTGTAAAATCAAGAAGCTCCAAACAGTGTTATGCATGACAAATATTTATATCTTATTTTCGAAACATGTAATTAAAAGATTTTAAAAGTACAAATTTTATGTTTTATTTAGAAATTAAAGATGCAAAATCTTACATAAAAGTTCTTAAAAATCAATGCTGAAGCACGCATAAAATACTTTGCAATAGTAAAATTCAAACATTTTAATTAATAAAACTGAACCGTAAAAAATATGTTATACAAAATTTATAAACACATTTCTGTTAAATTATATCTAGCAAAAAGTTTAAGTGAACATTTCGTATATAAATATAGATGCGATTTTTTTAAGATGAGCACTAAGAATTTTTTCCCTTAGAATACATACGAAAACTTAGGACTTCTCAGATTTTATAAATTTGGTTGTAATGGGCTTACAAAGGAAGGGCGGTCATCTATAAAGTTTTTTAAGTACCACCAATTGTCTCACGGAAAATATTAGGGACCCTCTATAAAGTCTGGTTTTAAGCCCCAAGCCGGATCTTACAAAGGATTACTTATTCGACATCAGTCAGTCTATATGGGGCCCCTTGAATCCTGGGCCTCCCTGCGATGCGGAGGTATACTTTAAGCCACTGAGTACTACTAACATTTTTTTAAAAAAATATATATA
This sequence comes from Trichonephila clavata, assembly GCA_019973975.1. Lineage (NCBI taxonomy): Eukaryota > Metazoa > Arthropoda > Arachnida > Araneae > Nephilidae > Trichonephila > Trichonephila clavata. The sequence continues at coordinate 8,755 of BMAO01035013.1, forward strand.
AAATATATTTTGACGGATTTAAGTATTAAATAAATGGAATTAACTGATTAAATTTGATGTTTTGTGAAAAGTAGTGAAAAATAAATTAGCAGCTCGCATCAATAGGATGACGTTTACTGTAACGACCATTAATTAAAAAAATTGAAGTTAATTTATTATTTTCAAGTCAAAATGTTAACATTCGTCAAAAACGTTTATATTCTGGATAATCTGTGCATGTTTTCACTAAATATTTCAACGTGGTTGACAATATCATATGGAATGCATACATTTATTCCTAATAATGTAAATGAAAATGACTTTCGTATTATATGCTGCATAAATTTGTAAGTCAGAAAATTTTAGTTTATTACAGTAAAGTATTTATACTATTTAAGGGATTTTCTCAAAATTTTCTTCCTTGAATTACTGATTTCAATACACATAACATATTCATTAAAGGTAATATTAGTACTATAAATAAATGGTTTGGAATCACAAACAACTGAAAATTTTAATTTGGATAGGCGACGCAGTACCTCGAATTTCTGAAATGCTAGTGACAAATATGTGACACGTATCTCGTTTCTCCCATCCATATTACGCCGTCTAAGGATTGCAAGGATCAATTTCGTTTAATATGAAGCATACTACGATATTCAAAACAAAGGGTCGTGAATGAAATCAAGATTCGAAACCATAGCGCATTTGGAAAGCCCATTTTTTTTTAGCCTGACCATAACCCAAATATAAATTCTAATGCAAGCAAATGAATATAAAAATTGCAATAAAACTTTCTAAACCTGATGAATTTTATTGAAACAGGTATGAAATGAAATAACTGGGGAGTTTGTGAAATTCATATATAGGATGAAATCATTTTAATACAATTTATGGTGTTTTCCAATCGAAAAAAAAACCTTTTTATAATACTGAATTATCTGATGCCTTAAATTCATTTCATTTTAATTTTTTTAAAAAAACTTTCTTTTATATATTAGAAAATTACATTTAATGACAGATTCCAGTAATATCCTGAAATAATTTTTTTAAATAACACTGAGACTTCGACATTTATATAAGTGGCGTTCGAGATCTGATTCCAATACAAAGACAGAGACGGATTAAGTTAGTTGGAGGACCCTGGCGGTAAAAGGTTTGAGGCCCATGAATTCAAGAGTAATAAACTAAAATAGTGAAAAGGTTCGTTAAACTTAAAATCTCGTAATAAAATGTATAGCTATATAAAAACTCAATTGCTCAAGATAAACCTTAACTTTAAAAAAATTGGAAATTAAAACTTGGAATTTCGGATAATATGTCAACTGGCTACATGTGATGACCGTCGTCCTTATATAGGCCTAGTCGATTTGTGCAATTGTAAGTCATACACATTTATTTGTTTGGGGTTTGTACGAGTATTTGACAACGTATGCTACGCACTGTTTACTTTTATGCGTCATAGTTGGGGCCTACATTTGTGCAGAGGCTCAGGGTCTACTTTTGCGAAAGGGCCAGGGCCCAAGAAGTCTAAAGACATCCCTGCTTACTGTACTAAATATAAAGATGTATAAATGTGCTGTGTGTGAAGCCTTCTGTGCGTATAAATTGTACAAATCTTGTGGTAAGAATTGCTCAAGTTTAGGGCCCCTGGCGGCCATCCAGCCGCTTAATCCACCTCTGCACAAAGGCCTTAATTTATCAGACTCTAACTAGGTCTGGGCCTATAGTATTTGTATCTCGTGAAGAAAGATTACCAAAGAAATTCAAAATTGAAAGATTTGCTAGATTTCTAAGCAAAACGATGTTTGATATCAGTGGCGTAATGTACGCTCCCGCAACGTGTGTGTGTGGGGGGGGGGAAGCCCGGTGTGTTACGGTTTTGCAATTCTTTGTAAGATATGGCTTGGGGCCCAAAATCTGATCTTGCATGGAGGCCCTAATATTCTACGTAACGCCATTGTTAACTAGTAAATTTTTTTCATCAGATTATTTTCCAAAAACTCAATAAATGTTTTGTTTTTCAAAAAATTTAAAATTTTGCAATAAATTTCATTAAGTTCTTATGAATGTTTTTGTTTCATTGATTTTTATTAGATACATGAATATTTAGATCTATATAAATAAAATGTACTCTAATAAACTTAATTTTGGTGAAATATGTTTGTTTTTTTACTATATCCTTTAACACGAAAAAATATTTCATTTCCAAAATAATCAGTTTCGTGTTAAACAATTTTCACCGTATTCGGAAATATACGTATTTTTTTTAAAAAAAAAAGATTAAAAAACAAAAATATTAACAGCTAAACTAGTTTCATGAAAAATTTTATATTATTGTATATGTTTGATTTTCCTGTGCAACAATTGTCTGTACTTCATAATATTTAGTATTTTGGATAGCTAACCCTTCTAGCAAAGTAGACATGTTTTTAGAACTTATAAATAATATTGTGCGTATCTCATTACTTGGTACCATCCGAAACATTTTTCAAATGATTTACTACTTGCTAGTATTTCAAAATTACAACATACGTTAAATAATTAATTACATATTAATAATAAAAGTTTTTCTTAGGATTATAAAAATATATTAATGTATTATGAAATGCAATTTTGCTGTACTTTTACCACTTGTAAAAATGATCTAACTGTACTTAACAATTGTCAATATTCTTACACATGGAATTTTATTGCAAAGCTTTATAAAAATATCTCTGTTATTCAATTTTATGAGAACGCGTGAAAAAACAAGAAAAATACTTTTTGAACTTTACGTAGAAATTTCCTTACTAAATTCCTACGTATTTCTTTATAATTGCATAGTTAATTTCGGCTTATATTTGATTCAAATTATTTTATGATATATCTATTTTTAATGTGAGTATTTACATTCTTATAAAAACTTTGCTTCGTTTATATATCTGACTTTCCCCCAGTGTAGGAAATTTTTTATCTTAATCATTTCAACTGCTTTGCAGGTAAATCAATTGACGAAGAAAATATTGCTGATCTCAATATAAATATAGATCTATGTCATTCGAACTAGATGATGATTTAAGAAAAATGACGCGGTAATCTTTCAAAATAGCTTTGATTTTACTCGCAAATTTTTTCTCAACGCTCTGCATTGTGTCAATGGAACAAAATACATCTTCAAATTGTTTCTCGAAGACCACACCTCTAAGCGGATACTATTGAACCACTTTGACCAGATGTCTGCAATAAATGTCAAAAGTAAATTAGCCCCTTTTCAGAGGAAAAGGCAGTCAGACTCTCTGTCTCCGCTTTTTATCTCTAGAATCTTGCGCACCCCTAAATCAGGGTTCGGCAGCACATAATTGCTTATTTCACAGCCAAATCTTGAAAATCGGCTTACTTTAAGGTTTTGGTGATTTAACATCTCTAACAGAATTACTAGCCATTGTAACTCATTTGGAATTGTCCAATTAATATTATACGCATGTTGCTGCAATGACATAAAATCCTTTAGCTAAAAAAATGTTTTTTTTTCTTCTTCTTTTTGAATATAGAAACAATTATGAAGGTTATAAATGTTAAGCTTTGGGTACATAGTGATCTCAATAAGGAAATTTTTCAATAAAATTTGTTACACCACCCTTTATACTGCACAAACCATTGTCTTTTTCAAATGGTTTTGGATCATATCTACTGTATTAAAAAGTGTTGTGTAACTAATATTGCTGACAGTCTTAGAAAAAGCAGAGTGCTTTTAAAAATAAATAAAATTTTAACTTGTTGCATTTCCCATCATATAAATATTTTTTTCCAATTAATTACATTACCCAATCTCTAATGCTGTAGAAAGTCTTTCACAACTGTTATACAATTAAAATGCATGTCACCACAGCAAGAAATCCCATCTAGCACTTTTTGAGATCAAAAAGTCAGACTTTCTAAGATGCAAGAATATTTGCTTCATATATTTGGTTGATATACAGAACACATAAAAAGCAACCTGAAAAATTACAACTATTTAAAGTATTTATGAAACAAATGCAGTATATAAAAAAATGGTTTATTACTGGACAAAAAAATAGCAAATTCTTATTAATATATCTATCCAATAAAAAAGACAATCACATTATATCATTACTTTCACCGTCATTTTCCACATTGCCCATGAAATATGGTGTATGGATGCAAAACCTCTGTTTCTAAATAGGTAAGGTAAATTTCTCAAGGTCTATTCCTTATAACTAATAACAAAAATAATATCGCAAAGATGAATAATTTATTATTAAGAATTATTTATACGTGTTAAAACATATTACTTTGGTATACACTTTTGCTTGTATAGATAGCAAGCATTAATATCCCTGATCCAATATATTTATTAATATTAGTGAGTGAGTTAGTGAATATTAACGTCCCACTGTTCAGCTACACGAGGGCTTTTGGGGACAGTCCGCGTAATTTTGAACCATGTTCAAGTGACGCGGACGACACCTGAGCTGGCACCCCTCTCCTAACTAACTCACCACACCAACGGGAGGACGTTTGAGCTCTCGACAGATTTTACGCGCATCGCGCCCCTACACGGCGGGTCTTCAGTGGTACTAGGATCGAACTCATGACATGCTAGCCACGATCCGATGCCTTGACCACTTGGCTACCGCGGCCACTATTTAATATTAGACACTTACCTGCAATAGAAGTGTACAGGTATTTTCTAAATTCGTTTGTTCCAAAAGTATGAATCAATTTTCTTTACCAAAAATTTTATTAATAAAGTATGATATAAAGGCACCGTAATACATTTTATTAGACTGCATCAGATGAATAATATACGAAACATGTAAATCTTATTCTTCATAAAATAAAATATACTCTGTTTTTTGGAAAAAGCTCTATTATCTTAGAAAATATTATAAAAACTACGGATGAAAAAAAAAAAACTCCTCACATATGAGCATTTGAAAATATAATATATCGAAATGTTTATGTGCTATTCATCCATAATTAGCAAATTTGTTTCTCTTGTGTAATTTTATTATAATAAATCGCAACTATGCAACAATACTCAATTATCTCTAAAAAGATTTTTTGTACTTTCTCTGAAACATACAGCTTATTTCTTTTGAAATTATGAATAATTTTCTACCATCTGTCTTAAATTTTTCTTTTGATATATTCGGAAATATACCTGTTTTTAGAAACTTATCTAAAAAGAAAGAAAGAAAAACTCATTAAAAACAAAAATATTAACAGCTAAGGTATGTGTGAGCTATTTTCATGAAAAATTTTATATCATTGTATATGTTTGAATTCCCCCCCCCCTGTGTCTGTACTTTATAATTTTTAGCATTTTTGATAGTTATTCCTTCGAGCAAAATAGTTATGTCTTTTCAGAACTTCGAAATAGTATTGTGCATATCTCATTACTAGGTACCATTTGAAATATTTAGTAGTTCCATTTTTCGAATAATTTAATACTTGCTAGTGTTTCAAATCTCGAACATTAACAATACGTTAAATAACTAATTGCATTTTTATAAAAAAGTTTTCCGTGCAATTATAAGTAAAAAAATATAGTGATATATTTTCAAATAAATTTACTCAACATTTATCACAAGTAAAAATGTTTTCATTGCAATAATGTTACACATTAATTTTATAGCAAAGATTCAAGCACATTTTTTTTCCTTCGTTATTCAATTTTATGCGAACGCGAGGAAAATATGAAGAAATACTTTTCAAATTATACTATGTAGATTTTATACAGAACTTTTTTGATTGAATTCCTTTGCATTTCTTTGTAATTGCAAGCTTATTTCGAATAATATTTGATTCAAATTATTTTATGATGGATCTGATTTTAAATGTGATATCACTATATTTAAAATCTTTATAATGTGTAAGAAATTTTTTATCTTCAATCATTTTGGTGAATAATTAAATGACGAAGCAAATACTGATGTCTTCAGTACAAATATAAATCTGTGTTTAACAACTAACACATATAGAATGACAGAAGTGTTTATGGAAGGTTTCGCGGCACAGTCATTCAAGATCGCCTTGATTCTACGCTCAAGCTTTTACACAACATTCTTCTCATTGTGTCAAACTTACAAAACTGCTTTTTCTAAAACCTTTACATGAAGACCACTCCCTCGAAACATCTGGAACCGTACGTATCCCAAAATCAGGGATTGTCAGCAAATAATTCATTGCTGAAAGATAACCAAATAACTGAACTGCTTCCACAGCTGTATCTTGAAAGTTCAACCTACTTTTATGAATTTGGCGATTTAGTTTTGAGTTTGACGAGTAAAAATATTAATCCATTATATCTCATTTGGAATAATCCAATTATTATTAATCGTACATTGCTGCAATGAAAATAACATCAATTAACTAAACATATATACGTAAAAATAAATATATTTTAATCCTCGAAACGATTTGTTAATGTTTGTATTTTGCGCTTATAATTGCCTCAAGCATTTTTCTTTTCTTCCCGAAATTTATTAAGGTGATATGGTACCCTAAAAATCATTAAACTGTCGAAATTTTTTTATTGGCTTATTTGATACCCCGAATCTTTATAAATATGCCTGCAAAATTTCAAAGCTTTACCTGCGTTTTTCATAAAGTAATGGAGCAATGTTTGATGCTAAACAGCAACTACCCGCCTACATTTCAGATTATCTGCTAGAAAAGAGCCTGATAAAAAATGAATTAATTATTTTTCTAATGCGCATTCAATGAGATTGACATTATACAAGCAGTAATAAATCATTTTAAGAAAGAATTGTGCAATTCATGCAAAAATTCTAGTTTGTGAATTATTTACTGGGAAGATCAAATGGATTTGGTCAAGATTTAAAAGGTGTGCGTGCTTTTTATGATATTATTATGAATGAAATTAAAACTTCAAAACGGATACTCCCAAAGCACAAATACTAAATCTCATTTTGATAACTCAGGTAATTAAAAATCTAATTCGCAAGAATAGAAAAACTCCCCATTTTTATATATTTGTTTTTGGTGATATATATATATATCCCATGTGTGCGAGATTCAACACTTTTATTATTAAAATATCTTAAGATATTTATTTAAACAAATGCACATATACAGTTCTTAGATTTTGATGTATTTTACCTATAAATTGTTATTTGATTTTGCTTTATTCGTGTACAATATTTAACATGCGAAGGCTTTTAAAATCATGGAAATAAAAATAAAGGCATAAACATCTTTTGTACATGTTGTGCATTAGCTCTGAGCTGGAATTAGTCTGTAGTGTGTTATTTTTTTTTTATAATTATTAAGATAAAGTTTTATGAAATATTGATCTTTCATTCGTTTTTTTCTATATATTTATTACGGCAGTATACTGTTTAATTGTTTCTACATTTGTACAATTTTTTATGGTAAGTAGTTTTAAATAAGCTAATTAACATTTCATAAAAGTTTCAGACTATTCGATGAATATTATATCATGCTATTCATGGAATGAAACTTCAAACTCATATTTCTCCATGTTGAATTTTGTACATATACTGTTATTCAAAACCCTAAGGCCTTTTTGGTAATTGAAGTATGGTTTGAAATTTTTTATACATGTTCTGAAATGTATGTTTTGTAAAACTGTGCATAGGATTAGCTCTAACATGTGTGTGTTTAGTACTTTTTCTAAAAAATTTCAAAATCAAAATTAATGTTTTTTGGGAATTTTTGGAAGTTTAACTATAAAAAAAATTAAAGAGCAGCAGCAGAAAAAAAAAACCATGCACAGTTTTATGTAGTATATTATAAGACTTGGAAAAAATTTTGAAAATATTTAAAAAGCCTTAGGGATTTAAAAAATGCTTAAAAAAGGTAAAAAATTTAAATTTTACAAACATTTTGCAATGGAATTATTATTAAATAGTAACCTTTATAAAATGCAATTAAAACCAAATATTAAAAAAAAAATGTGAAGATGGTACCT
>BMAO01035014.1:0-18904 GCA_019973975.1 Trichonephila clavata
AATCAAGTACCGCTATGGACAGCGTACGGTCAGGCTGGCCGTTGTGGAATCGGTGGTTGTGGAGTTGTCATCCAATTGAATCTCTCAACAAAACAAAACACGCAGTCTTCACGCGCAGGCGCAGCTGATTCAATGCGAAACAAAAACTTTGGCTTGGAGAAGACGGAGAAAAAGAGACTGAAGTGTACGAGCAGGCGTTCCCGTCATCACATCATGGAAATCTATTTGTTAGAAATTAGAAACTTAGAATAGCTACTTTTCTTTGATTAATTGTTGTTAAGTTTTAAATAAATCAGAAGAAAGACAAATGCTTTAGACCCTTGTTGTCTCCCACATATATATATATATATATATATATATATATATATATATATATATATATATATATATATATATATATATTACCAACCAGATATTGTAAAACTGCAACTTATTTTTGACAGGCAAGTAATGGGGATGTGTTATTTTCATATATATTCAAGATGTTTAATTTACTTCATCAAAACTTCATTTATGACTCTTGGCTGGCTTGTCGTGAGTTCAAACCTAGTGCCACTGAAGACCATCCGAGTAGAAAAGGCCGATGCAGTCTTTATCTGTTGAAGTTGAAACGTCCTTCCATTGGTGTTGTATATAAATTAATGGCAGAGCTGCTAGCTTATAGGGCATCCTCGTCACTTAACGACTGTTCAAATTTACGAAGTTCGTCGCCAATCTCCCTCTCATGTAGTTTTATAGAGTGGCGTAAATATATACTCATTTACTAGAATTTTGCTGTATCTCACTTTATTTGTGGATTGTATTATAATACGCTGAAATATGTTATCATCCATGTCATTTAGTGTAAAACAATGAATAGTTTGATTCCTTTTAGAAATATTCATTTCCATTAGTAAATTATTTGGTCTTTTATGATTTTTATCAATCAAATATTAATTTTTATGCTAATATTTATACCTGTGAAAAAGAAAGAAATTGAGATGTGAAATTAATATAAGAAAAATTAAATAAATGATTATTAATATTTTAATACATAATTAAAAAAACAAAAGCGAAATCTCAAATGAAAATAAATATTTCCTTCGTGATTCTTCAACTATATTTTTTATTAAAGAAAATTCTTTTTAATTTATTCATCTTTTTTCGTTAAATATATTTTTAGGAAAATGTACTTGTTAGTCCCAGGAGAAATTTTGGCTCGAACAATTCAAACTAAAATTCTTCCAAATTAGAAATTGTTTCATCATTAATTTGTATATTTCAATTATTGAATTATATATTTCAATAATTGTATTTCAATAATATTGTATATTTCAATTACCGAATAATGATATTTATGTGTTGGAAAAATAATTACATTATGGCAATAAATGTAAAATTTATATGTATAAATTATCAGTTTGCATGAATGGATTAAAATTTATCCTTTCCAACTTTTAAGCAACAAAAATGATTTAAATAAACAATTAATTAAGATTTTTATGTGATCGAAAATGTTTATTTTTATATTTATTAGACATTTAAAAAGAAGGAAGTAAACTTTTATTTATATTAAAGTCTCAGTTTATAAAATACTATATCTTTTGATTGAATGTACGTAAATGAAATTAATATTTCATATGAATTGAACCTTTAAAATAACTTTGAAATTTATATGGAGCTTAAGAAATATACTTCAAAGAACTTCATTTTCTAAGAAAAAGCAAGATACAATTTAATTTTCAGAAGCATTCTATTTATATAAAATTAGACCTTGAAATTCAAATATCTTGTGAGTCGTAAAATAAGTAAATATATATATTGGGGAAACATAACATTTTATTTACTACTTTAAAGTGGCATAATAATTAATCTCTCAGCAATTCCTAATAAAATACTAATAAGAAATTTAAAGAAAGGTCTATAGTTTTATTACTTAAAATGTTACAATTAGATATCAATCTTGTTTTAAATTTTTTCGGTTCTCTCGAAATTTGGTTGCTTGTAAAATAATTTTATATTATATCTCTAAATGTTATAGATAAATAATTATTTGGTAATATTTTTTCCTGTGTTTCGAAAGTAAAACATTTAGATTTTTATTTTTTTAAGTGAATGATTATCCCCATAATGTTGTACTGAAAAGGGCAACAGCAATAACAACTGACTAGAAAACAAACTGGCATACAAATGTCAAAATGTAGCTGTACTAAAATAAGTTATACCTAATGAACCAAAATTTTACGCATAAAAAAGTAAAAATTTGTAATCTTCAAATTTATTGAAGATTACAAATTTACTTATCAAAAAATCAAAATTTGTTATTGATAATTGAATTAAGAGAAGGACCACCCTGAAAATATTTAAAAAAACCATGAATGGATTATATTTTATTCTTTGAACAACACTTAACTTTGAACATGAGGATTGTTTTGAGCTGCGACAAATTAATGTGTAATTAATTTATTTAAAAAACGAATATCTATAAGATATTTAATTCCTCAAAAAAATTATAACAAGTTTTTCGTATTGAAGAAAATATGCTAATCACTTTATTTTTTCAAAAAAAAAAACTTAATTTTACTGGAAAAAAATCAATACTTCAAAATTAGTACTTCATTGCATTCATTTTTCTTCATTAGCTACGCTTTGGTTATTTAATTTTTTCGTAAAATGATGTAAATAAATATTTTTTGAACTAATCCCTTGCAGTTAACATTAAATTTTTAAGAATATTATAAGGACGAGGGAAAAACTTTATATTGTAGCGAATTTCACTGTTGGGTTCAGGGATTGAATAGACTTTAATCAGGACAGCGATAAAACAGTTCTTTACGATCAGCCCAATGAAGAATACAATGTTCAGAAAGGCATAAGAACAGCCGGAGTCACAGTAATACAACACAACAGTAACACAACGCAATGTACTGATCCAGCGGGAAATAGATCAAATGCAAAGCCGTAGGCTTTCGTACTCTCTTACGCATAAATCACGACGGAATCACCCGTAAAGTAACAGAGGCTGCCGGCGCGTCTGAGCTTCAAGAAATCTGAATAACAACAACTCATGTTGCATTTCAGTATACCTTATATAGACACGGCGAAAGTGGTAGAACATTCCAGAAAATAGGAGAACCGGAAGGAAGTCGGAACCGGAAGTCGTCAAATATCTCCAAATTTGGCGACACTTGGCAAAAAATTTGGCGACAAAATGTTACCAAAACTGTCGCCAACTAAACGATATCTCGCCAATTTGGCGAGATACCGAAAGAGCCCCATGTTATTTACAAGGTCCCATAGCAATTGATCTAATTCACAAGTTTACATGCAATAAACATTAATCCTGCACTATTTTTCAAGCAGAATAGTAATTTTGACATAATTTAACATAATAAACACATTTTAAATACCAAAATCGTAACATTGCCCCCTCCTCAATGATTGCACGTCTCGGGCAGTACACTTGAGCAGAAAGCCATTTAATTAAACCGTTATATTATTTTAAATATAAGATAAACAAATGACAATGAAAGTATACTCAACATAACAAATAAAAAAACAATTATTTACAGGACTATTTACAAAAGGAAATGGTTGAAGGTGATGAAACCATGGTTTAAATTCATCCCTAAACTAAGTATTGTTACCATAATAAGGAGCTAAGCGATCGTAATGAACGACTCTAGGCTTAGCATTCGTAGACTTACGGATTCGAACCACGACGTCATTCAGTCTTTTTAGAACTGTATAGGGCCCTTCCCACGATGTTTGAAGCTTCGGAGAAAGTCCTTTACGTCGGTACGGGTTCCAGAACCAAACCTTGCACCTTCGTTAAATGTATGTCCTGTAGCTCTTGCATCGTATCGGATCTTCATCTTGTCCGTCGCGATGTTAATGCGACCTCGGGCAAATTGATGAACGTCTTCTAACCGTGCCTGGAGATTCTCAACATAGTCTTCAGGCGAAGGAGGCGCATTTGGTGGACGTCCGAATACGAGATCACAGGGGAGACGGAGTTCACGACCAAAGAACAGATTTGAGGGTGTAAAGCCGGTAGTTTCATGGACGGCACTTCTGAAAGCCAGCAGGAACAGCGGTAGTTTCTGATCCCAGTCTTGTTGGTTCTTTGAAACAAGGTGAGAGAGACTATTCAGGATCGTTCGATTAAATCTTTCTACCATGCCATCCGATTGTGGATGTAGTGGGGTTGTTCGTGTTTTATCGATTCCCAGGATTTTACAAAGTTCTTGGCAGACAGCAGAAATGAAATTTCTCCCCTGATCGGAATGGAGTTGAAGGGGTGTTCCCCGAACCTTGAAATATAATTCTCCACTAACACTTCTGCAACAGTTGTCGCTTCCTGATCGGGAATCGGGTATGCCTCAGGCCATTTCGTGAAATAATCCATGACAGATAAAATGTATCGGTTATTGTCTGTTGATCGTGGAAAAGGTCCCAAGATGTCGAACGCAATTCTTTCGAATGGTGCCCCTACATTGTATAGGTGTAGCTTTCCGCGACTATGTCTGTTCGGTCCTTTACGGGCTCCACAGGTATTGCAGGACTTGTACCATTTTTCGACATCAGTTCTTACGTTATTCCAATAAAACCGCTCTCGAACTCTCTGCATGGTCTTCATAACTCCGAAATGGCCACTTGTTGAACTATTGTGTAATTCCTTAGTACGTCAGGTATTCGTGATCGAGGGAGTACTAACTGCCACCTTGATGTTTTGCCATCTTCGGATTCCCATTTTCTATACAGGACGCCGTTTCGAATGTGAAGAGAATCCCAAAGAGCCCAATACCGTTTGATACCAGGACTTAAACTAGAGATGTCTTGCTAAGAGGGTCTCACACTAGAAGACTCCATGGGTTCAATAATGGGTTTTAGGTCAGGATCCTTCATTTGTGCTTCACGAACTTCTTCATCACTCCAAGGGTCTAAATGTGATGTAGCTGACGCAGTGATCTGGCGCACAACCGGCACCTTTTTCCCATATTTCATCTCAGCTGTAGAGCAAAAGCGACAATTCTCTGAACAGGGTTTCCTGGACAAGGCGTCTGCATTTTCGTGCAAGGATCCTTTGCGGTGTCGGATGTCGAAGTCGTACTCCTGGAGTTTCTGTATCCACCTAGCAATCTGTCCCTCTGTGTTCTTGAAATTCAAAAGCCATGTGAGAGATGCATGGTCTGTTCGGAGCAGGAATTTTCGCTCGTAAACGTAACTGTAAAAATTTTCAACAGCCTTAACGATGGCAAGTAGTATTTTTCTTGACACGAAATAATTTCGCTCGGGCTTCGACAGGCACTTACTCCAGTAAGCGATGGCACGTTCTTGGCCGTCGATTTCTTGAAATAACACTGCTCCAACGTTTGCATGGCTGGCATCCGTATCTAAGATAAACTCTTTATCAGGATCCGGATAAGATAAAATAGGCGCGGATGTTAAAGCATCCTTCAAGCTGGTAAATGCTACCTCACATTCCTCAGTCCATACAAATGGCCGTTTGTGCTCAGTCAACCTATGAAGTGGTCTTGCGATTAAAGAAAACCCTTTTACGAACCTTCTATAATAAGTGCAGAGCCCTAAGAAGCTTCTCAACTCGTGCACATTCCGAGATTGGCTCCTTTCTTTAACCGCTGCCACTTTTCGGGGGTCAGTTCTCACGCCTTCAGCCGAAATTATGTGTCCGAGGTTCCACTTCACGGCGAAACAAATAACATTTGTCTGGATTTAACTTCAAATTGGCCTTGTTTCAATTTTTCTACCACCTTCCTCAGATTGCTAAGATGTTCTTCAAAATCTCGCCCCACAATAATTATGTCATCTAGGTAAATAAGACAAGCTTCAGGAGAGAGTCCTCTCAACACCGTCTCCATGAGGCGCTCAAAAGTAGCAGGTGCGTTTCATAGACCAAAAGACATAACTTTAAATTGCCAAAGTCCTTGTCCGCTTGTTGTAAATGCGGTCTTGTCACGATCTACGGGATCCATCTCTACCTGCCAATAGCCTCTTTTTAAATCAAGAGTAGAGAACCACACATTTCCAGATAATGTGTCTAGGGTGTCATCTATTCGGGGAAGAGGGTAACTGTCTTTCTTGGTGATGTCATTTAAACGACGGTAGTCCCCGCAGAATCTCGTTGAACCGTCTTTTTTTCGGACCAAGATGATGGGAGAGGCCCAGGGACTAGTAGAAGGTTCAATGACGCCCTTTTCTTGCATATCCTTTAAAAGATCTTTTACCTCTTCCACTTTGGCAAATGGTAATCTTCGAGGATGTTGTTTAATAGGAGGATGATTACCTGTGTCAATTCGGTGTTTTGTAAAATTTGTTCTTCCAAACTCCTTGGATGACTTGGGAACCAGTTCCTTAAATTCACGAAGCATTTTCTCTGCAGCTCTTCTCTGTTTCTGAGTTAATTCTGTGGTTTTTAGCAAATTCTCCGTTACATTTTCAGATGACACATTTGATGTTTGGAACGAACTTCTCTCAACACAGGTCACTGGGGTACATGTGGCTAACACCTTACCTGTCTTAATAATTTTTGGTTTATCACTTACGTTGGCACATCTTACTGGTATGGCTTCTTTTGTAATGTCTACAAGTGTTGAAGCTACTAAAACCCCTTTTGGAAAATTCTCGAAATCAGGAAATTCAAGGACTCCAAGTCGAAAATTTTTCTCTTGGTCTGTATATCCCTTTAATATTAGTTCTTGCCTAGCCGGTATGGTGAAATCCGATGAAGCAATTATTCGATAACAAGGTTTGATTTCACTTACTCCTTTCCGAAAAAGGGTTACATCTTCCGTCGTAGAATGCAAAGAGCTATCTTTAAAGTTCAAAATAAAATTGTATTTCTCTAAAAAGTCCAGTCTGAGGATGAAATTGTCCGTAATTTTAGCCACATAAACAGTATGACTATATGCGTTATTTCCGAAAGTTATCTTGATGTTCATTTTGCCAATAATTGGAATTTGTCACCGGTCACAGTCTGGAGGGTAACGCAGGGCGGCGTCCAGATGATTTTCTCATTAAGTTGTTGAGCAATATCTTCCCGCATGATGGTGACATTGGCCCCTGTATCGACGATCATACGACAGGGTAATTTATTTGCATGGGCTTCAATGAAGAATCCAATTCTGCCGCCACTTTCTGAAGAAATTTGAAAAACCTCAAAATGGGGCTTTTTATTAACTGGCAACCTCCGCCCCGCGAGACCGCCATGTTCTAGTTTTCCTGTGCTTTGGTTCTAGGTGCGCTCCCAGCTCGTTAATCTTGGCGAGCTTGACAGTTCCGCTGAACATGTCCTTCGGCTCCGCACCTCCAGCACGTTACCTTCGTCTTTTGTGCGTTTCTATTATACTTGACATTCAGGGATAACAGAATATCACGCATTTCTTTCAGATTATCCGCCATACCAGGATCTGAATTGGTTATTTCTGCTCCCCCCACCAGATGTCTGTCCCTTCTTGAAGCTTGTTGGGCAGCCTCGTATTTCAGGCCGTACACTAGAGCTGATTTCAAGTCTTTTAACTCTGCCAATCTGAGAGCCTTCTGAATTTCAGGATCTTTCACGCCATCAATAAAGTATTGTAGAGCCAAAGTGTCTCGTACGTCATCTGGGCAATCGGCAAATGCGAGATGAGATAGCCGTTCTACATCTGTCGCAAACCTTGGAGAGTCTAATTCTGTCTTTGTTGGGGTGATTTTAATTGCAGGCGACTAAAGTTCTTTAAACATTTTTCGCCGAAACGTAGCTCTAGAGCCTTTGTGAGCGCTTCAAAATTTAATTGTTCTTCCTCTGGGACTGTTCTTAAGACATCTGCAGCCTCCGCTCACAAAGATGCAGCCAGTTGGCGAGCTTTGGTAACAGGATCCCAGCCATTGGCTACAATTGAGAACTGGGTTTTGTATACCTGCCATGATGTCTTTCCATCATATGTGGAGATTTTGATATTCGGCTTGGCGATATTGGGTTGATCTTGGCTGATTTCTTGTTTCCGAATATTTTCTTTGGCGAAATTTGATTTTTCGGCAGATATATCAACCTTCATTGCTTCTTTTAATTTCCCAATTTCTAGTGTTATTTCGCCAAATCTCTCCTCATTCTTCTCGATATTCTTTTCAATTTTGCCAAGTCTTTCTTCATTTTTGTCCACTCTGTCTGCACTTACATCTATCTTGGTGTTAATCACGCTTATGATGTTAGCTTTCATTTCTTTTAAGTTAGAGTTCATATCCATCATAGCCGCCAGCAGTTGGTTCAAATTTATTTCGGATTCACATTTTCTTTCTTCTCTTACTGGCTCTTTTTCGTCAACCGCCTTAATTCGTTCACTTATTTCAAGCGAGCTCTCATCACTCACTTCTCTAATACTTTGTTCACTCACCATAGCGTCTCTAAGTCGTTTTACTAACTCTTCTTTCAGACCAGTTGTAGGCAAGCCCTGATTCGATAACTGTTCTCGCAATTCTATAACACGCAGTCCAGACACCGATTCAATATCGAAGTCGGCCATTTCATTTATCTCCGCTATTCAATACCACTTCTGACACCAAATTGTAGCGAATTTCACTGTTGGGTTCAGGGATTGAATAGACTTTAATCAGGACAGCGATAAAACAGTTCTTTATGATCAGCCCAATGAAGAATACAATGTTCAGAAAGGCATAAGAACAGCCGAAGTCACAGTAATACAACACAACAGTAACACAACGCAATGTACTGATCCAGCGGCAAATAGATCAAATGCAAGCCGTAGGCTTTCGTACTCTCTTCGGCATAAATCACGTCGGAATCACCCGTGAAGTAACAGAGGCTGCCGGCGCGTCTGAGCTTCAAGAAATCTGAATAACAACTCATGTTGCATTTCAGTATGCCTTATATAGACACGGTGAAAGTGGTAGAACATTCCAAAAAATAGGAGAACCGGAAGTCGTCAAATATCGCCAACATCGCCAAATTTGGCGACACTTGCAACAAATGTGCGACAAATAAGTTGCCAAAGCTGTGGCCAACTAAACGATATCTCGCCAATTTGGCGAGATACCGAAAGATCCCCATGTTATTTACAAGGTCCCATAGCAATTGATCTAATTCACATGTTTACATGCAATAAACATTAATCCTGCAGTATTTTTCATGCAGAATAGTAATTTTGACATAATTTAACATAATAAACACATTTTAAATACCAAAATCGTAACAATATCTTACTATTTTTAGTTCTAAAATGGAAGAAAAATGTTTTCTTTTAATATTAAAATGTCATATTTTAGGAATGATTTTAAACAAGCGCTAAAAGTAGGAAAAGGCTGATGAAAACACTAATTATATATATCGTAATAAGTCGGGACGGATGAATAGTTCTTAAGAAATTAGCTAGTAACTAGGAAGTGAAAGGGAATTCAATTCTTTAATATATTCTTAGAGATGTATCGTAAGTTTTATTATGAATACAATGAAAGATACTTATTATTTCTACTATCAATCACATTTATACCGATAAACCTTTAAAATGCAATCGAAATCGAGGTTAAGTAATTTTGTAAAAGATAACCGCGTGCTCAGTATCTATCCAAATTGTACAATATTTCTTTGTTATAAAGATTGCTGTTAGTATTCCTGATACAAATAAAATCCTTTGTTATCCAAAAAAAAATATTATCCCTAGTAAATTATGGGAAATCTCAACGAAAATAGAATTAACTTACATCATATAAAAGTATTAGTTTGTAAAATATACAGTTTCTTTTATCATAAACTACTTAAAAATATTATAAGTTTGTTATCTCTCTTTCTGATATATATTCGTATGTGTGTCTATGTATCTATATTTATCTATGTGTTTATACATATCCATATAAGGATAGACTTGAGCTTTTTTATTGTTTTTCCTTAATCATCAAATTACACTTATCAGGCTTAATTAAAACATTCAGCTTTATTAAAAGAAATATAGCTCGAAAAATAATCATTTAAAAGTAATTAAAAATATTTTCACATGGATATGTTTTACAATGTATTGCATCAGTTTCATAAATGTGTTTCTTTTTAACTCATTTTCATAAGAAATAACTAAATATCTATGCATTCATATTCGAAGGTAACATTAGAAAGAAGATTTATGTAGTAATAGTTTAAGATATCATTTAAAAATTTCTAAAATAAACTGAGCAAATTTTAAGAAAACAACACACTTAAATTGTGCAATTTTATGTTCCAAAATTAACATGTCATACCATTAATTATAATTAACAACTTCTCATATGATAATTAATCACATTGTTCGATTATTAAGCTGGAATTCAAATGTAGCGTTTTTTCCTCCTTTTTTATAATTATCTACAAAAGAAATATTTTCTGTATTACAGAAAACAAATTGCATAGTAATAATATATATATATATATATAAAACTACAAAGCCTATTATTATAAAATAATTTATTTTTATTTGCATATTTTCTTACGTTCAATTGTAATTGTAAAATTTAAATTTCCTTTTAAACATTATAATCTAAAGAAAAAGGATATTTTTTATTGGAAGCTGTTACTAACTGGCTTTATATCTTTATAGATGTATTAAACAATAGGTTTGGCTTTAAATCGAATTTAATTATTTTTTCATATTATTCGAATTTCATACTTGTTGAATAAATTGAGTATGTATATTGTCCATAATTTTCAGACTTTTAAGATTTATACTAAAAGTTTTTAGGAAAAAAAACATTTTTCAATAAAAGGAATTAAAATATATGTAATCAGAGATATATTTTTTCTTAATTTATCAGATTTCAAGGGTGAGGGACTAAATAATTATTTAATTTCAGTCATTGCTTTTGTAAGGGTTAATAATAGTAACTCTTTCAGGAAAATTAAAATAAAATAGGGTCAATAATCCATGGAATTCCAAATTTCAGAGTTATTTATAACAAGTTTAAAAAAAATATAAATTGAAACTTCTCATTCTGTCAAAATATATCAATTACAATTTCTAAAATTTAAAATTTAAATGATTCATATTTCTGTAAATCGTATATCTAACATATATCTGTATATCTTAATATCATTTCTTTTACGCAGAAGCGTGAGTGAAAATTTCTCAAGTATTGATGGTACTTTCACAAGACAAACACATAAAATGGAAAGGTAAGCTGAACATAAAAGTCCGTGCAATATACTCAGAAACAGAAACTCAAAAGAAAAGGTTGTAAAACTCTCGAAATGGTTGCTTCTGCAATATACATTAATTAAAGAGTCATGGGAGAAAAATCTCCAGTTCCTGATGCTTTGATATTGCTTCTAAGGAAGTTGAGTTTAGCATTTTCAGTCTAAGCAAATTTTATAGCATGCGAAGAGGTGAATTTTATTGTGAGTACATTTTATGTACTGAATAAAGGCCAAGATAAGAGAATTCAAAAGGAAAAAATGTAAGAGCGAACAAAGTGATTTCCTATTAAGAATAAATTGTTGAAAAACAAATGTTCCCTAAATATGTTTAAAACAGCATATAACTTTTAGTTCAGAGAAATATTATTTTATTTTTTATAAAACTTTGTTATGAAGATTGTGTATTGAAGTTTCATGTAAAAAACTAATTCAACACACATGTATTCCTTTTTTAGAAGTATATAATGTTTCCATATATTATTAATTTGCAATGTTTTTTGAGTAATTAACGCATCACATATTTGCTATTATTAAGTACAGTAGGTTATTCAGTACAGTTGTTTTTTAAAAATAAGTGCGTAGTGAACAAATTTTCTATTTCCTCTCCCGTTATTAAAAATAATTTATTATAAAGGTAAGACATAAGAAAACATTGCCAGTTAAGAAATGTTAAGCAGATTGGAGACATAACAGAAATTAATAATTTAAGAAAAATTTAATTTGGGCTTTTTCAAATGTTATTTCTTTGTATATAATTACGGCATTATTAAAAATACATTTTTTGGTATTGTTGTTGTTCGAATATTGTTGACTTCGATCTGGTGTAATTAAACAAATGGTAGCATCAATAATTTTAAAAGGGAGAAAGAAAGTATTTGTTATCCCTATATTAATAAAAATAGGGTATAAAAATTTTAAAATGTTAATGATCATATACGTCTTATTTCAAATGAAATGAATTGCTCAAATATAGACTTATATCAACGATAACCATTTGGGAGATTTTTGAATATTAATTCAAGATTATCCTTGCAAGGTTCTTTTATAACAAGGATTATTTCAACTGTTTTGCTTGAATTATTCTATATTTTCCACCAGAAAACAAAATCGATATTTGAGTAATGAAGTAAAAACTTTTAAGACATAACACATTGCTATGTGCACACACAGGGCAGTTTATTTTTACTAATTCAGAAAACATACTAAGTTTTAATAGTTAATCTAAAACTTGAAGAACAAAATAGGTATACACTATCTACATACGTGTATTTGGACCCCTGTGAATAAAAAAACACCTTTTCTTCTCTTATTCAACAGTTATTAGACTCTCTCCAAGAAACAATTACTGTTACATACTTCTTGAGCATGATTTTTATAAATCTTTGCATGACAGCTAGTTGCAATTTTTTATTTGGCTTGAAGAAGCCAAGTATTTTTTGTTATTGAATTGTCGCATTCCTTTAATTCGGCAGACCAACAGGTCTTAGAGGTTTTCTTTTTGGCTTAGGTTTGGATTATAAGTTTAAATTTTTTTTTTTTAACCCCATTGCCAACATATTAATCAATGGAGTACTTCACAACGTGTAAATTGGCATTGTCATCTGTGAAGTAACAGGAGATCTGCCAACAGAACAGTCCCTTATGACACCATGAAAATTATCCCTAGACCAGCGTTTCTTTAACTGGGAAGATTGATCAGATAGCAGCGAGCATATCTGAAAGTGGAAAATAAAAGTTCTTTAATTTGCCGAAAAGAAGTAAAACAAAGTACAATTTGCATAATAAATAAAATAGATTTACACTAATATAATATACTTTTAAATGAATCAAGTATCTGGTAAATAATTCATTAATATTAAGTTAAGAACTCATTTAATAATGCTAGTATGGACTTATCATATACAAAATTTAATATTAATCTTGATAATTTACGGTTTATAATTTTCTTGTAGATTTATAATTGAAGTCGTATTGTAACTTTAGCGTCCAAGTGAATTATTAATGAATTCAATACATTGTTATTTTATGGAGATAAATGCCATGAAATCTAGGATTGAAATTTAGGTCGCAAATATTTAAATATTCAGAAGCACTGCACTGGACCATATAATTTCACCTCTGTTAAACTTAACGATAGACATAAGGCACTATGTTAGGAGGCCTTTTCCAGGCTAACCCTGTCCTCTGAATGGTAGATAATGCTATTTTTACAAAGAGTCAGTTTCCATTGATTTATGGTACAATGCCGATATGCGTTGCACCACCTAAATTGAGCAGTATGTTTAAACAATGTGATTAACCTCTTGTTTAAGGTGGCACAATCTTGGAATTTAAAGAGTAAAGCTTCTTAAAGAATGATATTTATCAGAACAACACACCCAAATACTTAACGAAGTTCTTGAACTGTTTTGCTGTCAGTGCTAGTTTCTTGGGTCTGCTGATTTTGGGCATATTTCTACAGTCACTTCAAACTTTACAATTAGGATTCACATAGGTAACAATCAATTTTGAGTAACTTAGATCGTGATATACGTTCCTTAAGGATTGATCCTTTCTGAAGTGTGTATCGGAAGATTACACACTTTTTTTTAAAATCAAGCAACGGTGCTTCTTGGCATCTTGCATGATATGTTTTTTTTTAAATCCATGATTGTAGCGTAATTAGTGAAAAACTCTCATAAATGACAGTAAGAAGAGGGTTTTCTAATTCAATTAATGTTTATTTATATATATATACATATTCTTAAAGTTATTTTCCTTAAAATAGATTCAAAACTTCTCATTCAGCTCTCATTTTTCAAACAAAGCTATGTCAGCTAAGTAAAATCGTTTACCATGTGACAGAAAGCAATACTGCTTCCAAAAACGCATTTAACAGTGAAGATTGTGAGGTAAATAGAGGTTTCTAAATACTTATTCGTTGGTCTTAATGATGTAGGAAATGCAGTACTATAATGTAAATTTTTGAGGTTCGATAAAAATAGTACTATGGCTCAGATGTACTCTGAAAGATTTACATTAATTTAAATATGTTATTCAGTTTGATCTTGGACTCCCGCTCGCTGAATGGCAAGGATTCATTAAAAAGAAAACTGGCACATTTTCTTTAAATATACAATTTATTATAACTTTTAAACACAATCTAAATTCATTTGGAACTATGGGGAGAACATTAGCTTAAGTACTAATAAAAATATCTAGAAATTAAATCTTACACTTTTACCATCAATAGATGATAGTATTAGCAATAGCATTAGTCCTTAAATGACCTGTTGAATTTTTCACCCGTAACTACAACGATTCCAGTATTAGCTTCTCGAATTAACGTCTTAGTCTCCAAGACAATAATCACTCTCACTAAACTTCCGTCAACAATCACTCTCACTAAACGTCCGTCAACAATCACTTCCCTAACTGCCCTTAATATAAATCACGGTTCCTTTAGAGAAGGAGGTTCATGTAACACCATTAAAACTTTCCTTCTGGTCAGAATCGTGAATAGAACCCTTTACAATTTTAATTTTGAATTATATAATATAGTTAAATATAAATCTCTGTGTCAAATATTTTAGGAATGTATTCTTTAAAAGCATTTTAATTTATCTAGAATAATTAATTTATAAATAATTATTAATATTTAGTATTATGGGCCGTGGGTAGCCTAGGGGTTAGAGCTCGGACTCCAGACCGGAAGGCCTGGGTTCGATGCCCGACACATGGAGTACGTTAAATCAGTGGGTCTGAACGGTGTCGCCGGCTATCGTGTTGTACCAAGTAAAATCGTACTATCACCTTCATGGAGGCTCAAAGCTTAGGCTAACGACAGGCGTAAATCTAGCCCGTTGCCATGATGAATTTCTTGGGCCTCGATCTGACTACGTAAGACAGGTGGCATAAGTAACAACAACTTATTTAGTATTATAGATAGAGGTTTCATATAACTTCCCTACATCTGGCCAGTATCGAAATGACAAGTTTTAACAGCATAAATTACATTCAATAAGGTATAGTTCTACTTAGATCAATTAATTTATAAGATAAAATTTATATCAAAGTACTGGACGGCTCTAGCATTCGATGGCAACTTACTTTTATAGAAAGTTTATTTTAAAATAGAGCTCCTGCATGTAGTGTTAGATTTATTTCATGTTAAATACCTCATGTAATTTTGAATGTCAACTGGAAAATAATAATAAAATTTAAAATTTAGAAAGTTAATTGAAACTATTTCAAATCAATCCACAGAAAAGCTTCACATTTCGGTGTAGAAATTAGGTCAATTGAGCTAAATGTTATTTGGAAGGTTTAAAGTAATTTTCCATTAATTACCATTAATTATTTAGCTTAAAAATAATGAGATGAGAGCAAGAATTCTCCAATGTCCCCTGAAAAAGCTATATTCAGATAAACTGTAAATAAATACTATCTAAGGGAAAAGGCAGCTGTCTGATTAAAAAAAGAAATACCTTCGTATTTTGTATTATAAATCAATGCTTAGCAATAAATCTCACATTCATCTCCAAGGTATATGTAATATATCTGTAATTCAACTAAGGTTTCTATAAACTTAAATAAATCAACTAATCGTATGTGAGGAAGCAAACTTTGAATATTTTAAAGATATTTTCTTGGAAATTAAAATTATGTATTTAAACAATTAATCTAACTTATTCCTCACGTTTTCGACACATGCAATTTTTTAAACACTTTAGTAGGAAATTTTTCAAATATTTTTCGATCAAATAACATAAATTATTTGCCAAGCAATATGGGAGATGTACTTGATAATAATTTATTTTTAATAGATTCTTAAGTATACGTTATCATCTACTTTAAATCAAGATATTGAAGTACTCGCATTATAATAATTTTTTAAAAACATTGGTTGCATGATGATATAATAATTTGGGTTATCTAAGGGTGTAAAATTTTCCAACGCGAGTTTCAGATTATCATAATTAATTTCTATTACATTTTGTGACCTTCTTCATTTGCTCGTCATGTAGTTGTATTATGACAAAACTGTATATTATTAGAATTATTATTTTTAAAAGTATTTTTAAACTATTTAATCAATACTATTTTAAAAAAGAAATCAAAACTTTCATTTTTATATATTATTAAATAATATATTCACTAATTATCCATTTGAAAAATTAAAAACGATTTAAAGCTACTTTGAAAATAAAAATATTAATTATTAGTATGTAGGTAATTCTTTTTTGAAAATAGCTTAATAGTTTTAAATATTTTGATAAAACAATTTCAAAACAACTCTCTATTTTCCATATATCTATGACTCTTTCAAAATAAATCTTTATGTGAACAAATCGTTTATTTACATTTTTATCGGCCGAAAATGTATACAAGTAACGTGCTTTAGAGTATTCTTCGAAAATCTGTTATTTCCTGCAGTATTGTCTGTCTAGGAGCATTCCGGAAAAAAAAACCACCCAGTTATTACATGTATTACTCGTGCTACTAACTTATATATGTAAATTTAAAAATATATTTGAATCTTCTACATTCTACGTAATACCGTGCTTATTTTGCAGCCTTAACTTTATACTAGGTCCTGAAAATAAAAGTTGTCCTTAGAACAGAGTTACAGATTACAAAGAAACACAACAAAGGATAGGAGATAGTTCCTTAATTTGCTTGTAAAAGATGTTTAAAGTTTCCACTATAAATCACTTGGCACCTTTGGTTCCTGGTCAACAAGTGGAGGTTGGAAGATCGAAGATAGAATGCTGGAATTGCTGCAATCACATCAGAAATATTCTGCAGCATTTCTTGAAGATTATGAAGGTTGTTGTGATACTCCTTAGAGACTTAAGACATCCTCACAAAAAGTAATCAGACACTGGCAAATTAAGTGACCTGGGTGGCCAACTAGAGCTGAGACCAGACTGATCTCTGCTAACAACTCTATCAAGAATGAAGATAGTGTAAATTTGATCCATGGTTTGGCGTAATGTATCAGCAGTTGTGCCATCATATTGGAAGTAACTACAGGTTTTTACCTCCTCGGAAAATGTTGCCATAAATGGATTCAGAATGTTGGAAGTGTAACATTCGAAATTTTACCATCTGATGAAATAAGATACGACCAATAATTTGGCATATATCTTTGCTTTAACACCTTTCACCAACTTTAAATTCATGAGCGAAAAAACAAACAAACTTGTTCCACAAAAGTGTTTTAACGTTGCTTTACGCAGCAAATATTCTCAGATACATATCAGTATTATATTCATATTTGTGCTTATCAACTCAAACAGACACGAACCACACTTAACCGGTTTCAATCACTTGGTTTGTGTTTCACAATCACATCAAATTGTATGCACTCGTCTGGGTCACTTTCATTTGCCCCACTTTATGTAATATAATTGAAAATATATTTTTCTGTCATTACTATTATACTTAAAAATCAAAATAGAACTCTTTCACATAATCAAACTAATTCATATTTAATTATTCATTCTTCAAAATGTTTACTTAATTTTATTAAAATATTCCATTTAGAATGGTTATATGCACAGAATTATCAAAGTAAAAAAATTGTAAGCTATTCATTCACAAAAAGATGGGCAGGTACTAATATCTACATTAATAAAAAGTCTGCTTTATTTAAAACTCGTATATAAAGAGCTAAAATATAGATTTATATATATATAGATATGCAGTTATTTACTAAGCGAATATTAAAAGAACGACACAATAAATAATTTTAAAATCTCAAGTTCTTTAATAGTATCAGATTTATTACTTGAAATGCAAAATGAATATTTTATTTGTATTTGTCATAATCTATGTGTACGTGCAAGAAGTAAAATGTAAGCAATAGACATATATAAACAATTCTTATTTGTGACGCACATATATTTTACTTAGATTCAAAAGAAGATTCTATAATATTGAATATCCGTCAATTTTCGTTAGAATGGATTTCTATACCAGGCTAATGACATGTCAATTCGAAATTGACTATCACACATTCCTCCGCGTAGCAATGGAAACCTAATGAAAATTGACGACTGTTGCGAAGATAAAGTAACGTATTTTGTATCCAAAGAGACATATGAGACCCATAGTTCAGTATTTAAGTTTTTTGTAAAAAAAAATCAATCTCTATACTCCTTTTATT
The DNA here is from genome assembly GCA_019973975.1 of Trichonephila clavata. Classification (NCBI taxonomy): domain Eukaryota; kingdom Metazoa; phylum Arthropoda; class Arachnida; order Araneae; family Nephilidae; genus Trichonephila; species Trichonephila clavata. Next base: position 18,306 of record BMAO01035014.1, read on the forward strand.
TAAAAACTTTGATTTTTTATTGCGACATACTTTTAGTTTTGATTATACAAAACTTTTGATTGCAGCTTGTTTTACTTCTATTATTTCTTTGATACATTTATATCTGAATATTTATATTATATGTTACTTTTCTAACATATTGAATGCAATTAAACATATTAAAACTATCTTCTTTGAAAAGACACTGATTTTTTTCTGTTATGTTTAATGAAAACATGATTAAAGAAATCATGTGAAACGTTTAAATATGAATTAAAGTTATAACTTTTAATTTTAATTTAAAAGTACCATTTTACATAAAACTCTCACATAAGTGTGTTTATGTTTTAAATTTTTTAAGAAATTATTATTGGAATAACGTTTGTTTATAAAAAATTTAATGTTTTCAATTCACGTGAGGTATAATACTTTGATACTTTACTTTAAAATAATATAATGGTATATGGCAGATTCATAAAATGGTCATGAAAATGCAAACGTTAAATCTGTAGGGAATGATAATTTGTGTTATGCACATATCCAATGATTTTCAAGGTTTTACTGGAAAACTTTAAATGGGTATTTATGGAAAATTTTAATAAAAACTGTAAGGAACTCGA
>BMAO01035015.1:0-24903 GCA_019973975.1 Trichonephila clavata
CATGTATTTATTTAACTTACAATGTATGTATGTATGTATGTATGTATGTATGTATTTGTTCGGGTGGAATCTTGCAACTCAATTTTGAAGCTGATATCTTCCTCCCATTGAGCTGAAATTTTGTATACACGTTTAGTTTGGATGACAATGCATGTTTTGACCATTTATATTCCGATATTGCAATTAATTAAAAAGATATTAATTAAAAACGTTAAACTAGTTTTGGCGCCAACTTGGATATATCTGCATTGTTGTAATAATTTTATTGTTACAACAATGACAAAAGTTGGCGTCGAAAATCGGTTTTCAGCCAAACTGGAATTTCATAACGTTGCGCTATTGACAGTATTAATTAACTTTGTCTAAAAAATAATTACATTTCTACAACGTAAAAACAATCTAATTTCTACAACGTATGCAATTTTTTTACAAATTTCTATCTATTTCCTTGGATTTAAATTCAAAACAAAAAAGTAGAGCTATTTTTCAAGTAGATTGGTACATTGTATACCTTTCTCAACGCTGCCAAGTTAAACTGAGATGGAGTATTGAAGAAATTCTTTAAATAATTTATCTAACTTTAATCTATGAAACTCAGACAAAAAATAATTACAGAATCGGAAAGATCATTTTTTTATGTATCTTACCCATCAAAAGGAATCCGTTAGGAAACAATAAGAGAAAAATATTATCTAGAAATGCAATATATTTTCGATTAAAAAAAATAATTTTATAATAAAATGAAGGAATTTTTTTAAAGAAATTTTCTAATTTTAAGCCTACAAGTAATTTTAAATATACCTCATTTTATCACCAGTAATCTAAACACACACTACGACATGTGTCCTTAAATTTAATTACAAAATAGAATCTGTTAATTTTATTTGAATTTAATTATTGATTTTTTCAAAATCAAGTTTCTAAAGATGATCTGAGCAATTAAAAAAAATAGATTCTTACGTAGAAGATATTCAATGTGCAGCAAAAAATTATCATTATTTGATAAAACTTTCTTTTTTGATTACAACATGCGTTTTGAGTCTTAAGCATTTTATTGATTAATACAAATATTTTAAATGCCTTTTGAAGTTTTTTAATAAACAACTAAAATTTTTCTTCTAATATGTTAGAGAAATATATCCCTTATCTTCAAAATATTTCAAATAAATAATATATTCTTTAAGTTTTCCAAAAAATAGTCAAAATTTTAACTAAACATTTAATAACTTTGTCATTTATGAAGATAATCTCACTAAACCTTTTTTTTTCGTGTGTAGAACAATGTTCTGCACGAAGATTGAAAAAAATTGCTTAAAAATTACGGATTTAAAAAAAATTGTGTTTTTAGTCTAATACCCCATTTTGCGAGAATTAATTCAGCTAAACCAGGGATGGCGAACCAGCGTTCAATGAGTTGAACAGGCTGAGAAAACCTGTCCGGCGATAACTAAAAAGTAAAAAATAAATTAAATGTAAAAAAACTTTTTTAAGAACAAGCTTTTATTTAAACGCGCTAAAAAGAATGAAATAAACTTTTCCTTTAAAATTTTTTTACTATCAACTTATAACGTCATTACACAATTTATATGATATAAAAGCTTGTCGCGAGATATACCTGTGTAGATAAACAAGTAAAATAAATAACTTGACCTGATTGATTTTGGTTTTTAAAAATTCAAACTAAGTAAATATGAGTACTTAAATATTGCGACAAGCTTTTATATCATATAAATTGTGTAATGACGTTATAAGTTGATAGTAAAAAAAGTTTTAAAGGAAAAGTTTATTTCATTCTTTTTAGCGCGTTTAAATAAAAGCTTGTTCTTAAAAAAGTTTTTTTACATTTAATTTATTGAGTATTTCTTTTTTCTCCGTGAATGTGACCAATACCTAAGCGCCTTTCGTCCATAGCAGCAAGATATACTTTTGATGCACAATTCCCCCTTAGCAATCGTCCAACTTTTTTATGGATATGACTCAAGTCACGTGGTGTACGCCCCCCCCGCTCTCTTTTCCTCCCGCTCGCTATCTCCTCACCATGGTGACGTTTCGGGGGGATGGGGGGAATCACTCCTTCCGTTCGCTTTTCACTGTTACGCAAAACTGGGTAAATTTCCCATTCACTCCCGTTCGTAAAGAAGTTTCACTTCAAAAAAATTCGCTCACTGCTTCACTTTTAGCTTTGCAGAAAAATATCTTGCACAACCATCAAAGAACCGTTGTATTCAAAATGATTACGGTCTGAATCGTGAAAAACTCAACAAATCCGGTCCTGGTAGGGTTATTATTTCCTTTTATTTGGCTGGGTATCCATATTGTAAACTTTATCACCAAAGGAGACCATGCGTGGACCTATAAAACCTTATTTTTTTATAATTTATATAGCTCAGTGTTTCCCAAAGTAGTCTATATAGACCCCCAGGGGTCCATAAAAACCTGCAAGGGGTCCACGTCAGTAAAAAAATAATTTGGGGGGTCTATGAGGTGTAAGTGGAGGGTCTATGATAGTGGTTCTCATTAAACTAGATCGTAACTTTAATTTTAAAAGAAATGTAATCAAGTGAAAGCTAAATTTTACTTATTCAACAGATTTTTTTACTAAATTTAATGAGGTTGATTTGCACTTACAAGGTGACAGTATAATTTTTTTCTAAAACAAGAACCATTTCAGCGTTTTCTCCTAGAGTTAAGCTCAAGGAGTATAATACTGGAGGTCCCTAATTTTCTCAATTTGAGGACGTTTTGACCTACGTTCTAACTTTAACTGCATTTTATTCAGATTTTGAAACTGGGTTTGAGAAAGCTATGTGATTCTGGTAATACCACAGTAGGCAATGGATTTATATGGTCACATTGAAACAAAATGCCACATGACAAACAGAGCTGACTGTAATATGCACTAATTAAGGTCTTAAAGTTTAGAAACGGACGTCAGTAATTTTGGTTTTAAAAAGGAAAACTTGTTATTTGTCCCGAATTAGGGAATACCATGAGGATGTTTTTAATTGGTTTTCCTAGTAAGGAGTTTCATCGTGGCTGCCAATATCTAAAATTTTAAAAAAAGGGGGGGAAATACGGGACACTACTAACATAGAATATTTAAGGTTAAATCTGACAAGATTGTGATACCAAATAATGAAAATTTGTCATTGTAGCGCCAGATTCATCCATCCCATTAAAATCATTTGTTTGTTGTTTGTTTATTTTTTTAACAATTACTTTATTCATTAATTAACTTTTAATTTAACTAACTTATGCTTTTTAAATTTTAAACACTATACTTAATTAGTTAGAAAAGTTAATTTTTTTAAAGTAGTAGTACTTGTAGTAGCTGTCAAAAAGACATTTAAGTTGATAAATTTGCAAAAAATTCAATATTAATTAAGCAGGGGTCTACTCCAAACCGAAAAACAAGGCAAGGGGTCTATGAGACAAAAAAGTTTGGGAGCTTCTGATATATAGCTGAAGAGCTGCGATTCGCCAATCCCTGTCCTAGTTTAAAGCACTGCATTTGGACGTCTGTAATACGAGCAGTGTCGATTTAAGCTCATTTCGGGGCGCAGAAAGTCTATGCATCCCCTTGGCACCGGCGGATCGAAATTTATAACCAGAAAATCTGGTTGTCCCTTCCAGGCCCCTGTGCGCCCGCCCCAAGCACTCAATGAATAAAACGGTATTGAATACGAGATAAACATAATAAGAAGGTCGCCATGGCAATCCTTTCTCCCGATAGAGTCAAGACCATTTTCAAGCTGGCTTTGATAAGAGTACCGTGAGGGACCCTTCAAGGTCATTTCCCTCCCCTAATCACTCCCAAACATTCTTTTCTAATCTCAGTCACAAGATGCGAAATGGGGGGAACATTTCCTTCTCTCATACCACCGCCTCTTCAAAGAGAAAAGTGTGAATTGGGGCACCAGTAACATTTCCTGACTTCTCTTATAAGAGGAGGGAGGGGGTTACTTTCTAAAAACACGTGGGCCAGTGGCTTTCAAACTGGGTTCCACAAAATATTACCCAGGGATTCCACGGGTCAAAATAAAAATTCGAACGGAAAATTATAAATATGCATAAATGGGTCCCACACACACACAAGAGGAACACTTAAAATAAATTCGACACCGTACAGCCTCTCTTTTCAGTAATTTTCTGCAACTTTTGTTATTTAAGCTATCCGATTACACGACGAAATTTTTTTTTTTTTTAAAGATTTTGAAAGATTGGGGATTTTTTTTTTGTTGTTGTTTTTAGATTTACATAGACATTTTTAGAATATGCTAAAATTTCAAAAACATTTTTTACTCAAATGGGGAAAAATTAGTAAAAAGTGACAAAAAATAACATAAACGCGGCGCATTCGGTACCAAAAGTTTATGAACAAATTTTCAATTCTGATGTGTTGCTATGTCATTCAGTTTTGAAATGACCTTCAGGATAAGAGAAATTTTAATTTTTACAAAAACTAGAGTGCCTTATCTTAGTTATTATATGAAATTGCTTAAAAAAACAGTTATTATATTCACATAAGGGACCGTAAATTTTGTAATAAAACAGTGATTAATAAATCTGTAGGTTAAAACACTTCTACTATTATATAAAACATACACAAAACATTTCAGTTAATTATTTTCAAATATTTTTGAGCAATCGCTGGCCCCGTTTGAGCATTTAAAAAAAAAAACACATTTCGAGTAAAACGAGCTTTAGAGCATGACATCTCGCTTAAAGGAATGGCATCTGATTTTACTAAAACACTTGCAGCTTTCGTTCTAGTGAACGGAACACAATAAACTTGGTATTTTTATCAAACAAATAAAATGGCCTTTAAAATAAATCATTAAAAAAATTGTCAATTTTTAGCAAAATGCACAATTTTAGGGAAGTCGGATACCTTAACTGGAAATGTTTAAGTACTGTCTGATAGATGTTTGACAATCTTTTTGATTTCTGACTCGATAGAGTTCTTTTTCGACTTAATGCAGAGAAAAAAAACTGATTCATTTACCGCGTGCTGCATGTGAGGTATGTTTTCATCAATGGCGTAACGGAGAATATTAGGACCCTCCCCTTCCCCCCCCCTTTGCAAAGTCAAGATTACTATAGCCAGAGAGCGAAGAGTTAGTTTTGTTTATTGGTTACTGATAAAACTAAAAAAATTATCTATGAACTTAACAAAAAACTACAAGAAAATTAATCTATTAAGGTATCCGAACACGATGAAAATGAACAAATTCAGTCAAGACAGATATTTTTGTTTTTTATTTTATTGAATAGAGCTATCTTTTGATTTTACGAAACATACTTTGTTTTGTTTCTACACTACCTAGAGGCCAAGTTAAGTTACAATCAATTTTATAAATTTAGAAAAACCGGAAGTGGGGTTTTGATCTACCAGAAGTGGGCATTTATATATATATATATATATATATATATATATATATATACTAGCTGTTACCCGCCCGCTTTGCTGGGTATTTCATGATGTTTTATAAATTTTTACTGCTTATATATATGTATTAATTATTGATATCTAAGTCCTAGCATTAAGAATTCGATTGTATTGAAAAATATACTTAGACCTGTAACTGTCACCTGTTGATATATAAAAAGGGCAGAACTCATCTAATTTGTATTTTTTAAATATCTCTAAAATTGAAGTATAGAATGATGTTTGCTCTTTCGTAACCCAAAAACCAAGTGGATTCCCGCAAAACCAATTTTCGCGGTGGATCTCTACTCCGTAAATTGAACATGCAAGCCAAATTTCAAGTCTAAATCAAACAGAAAAAAACTAAAGTTTTACTATCAATATCCCCGTAATCCCGTGTGTGTTGAGAGTCGTTTTCCAAAATAACCTCTCTTAGCGGATTTCAATTCAACAAAAGAAAAATGCAAACCAAATTTCATTATTATAGTCCTTGTAGCTCGAAAAAAGGATTTTTTTTGTGTCAATACGTCCCAGTAACCCCCCCCCCCCCGCAGAACTTGATTTACTTAAAATACATTCTTAGTGCATCCCTATTCAACAAAAGAAACATGCTTAAAAAATTTCAAGTATATGGGTCTAACAATTAAAAACAGGAATTTTTTTCTGTAACTCCTCTTGACACCTCGCAACCATCCTTGGGGTCAATTTTCGTTTTACTCTTTGTTAGAGAAATTATATTCCATGAAAGGAACATGCCTACCAATTTTCAAGCAGGATGATCAAATAGTTTAAAAATGGAAATATTTATCAATTACGCCTCTTAATCTCCCGAAATTAAACTTGGTAGTTGATATTCGCAAAACCCATTTTGTAGCGGTTCTCTACGAAAGGAATCTGCTTATCAAATTTCAAGACTGTACGTCTAATAGTTTAAAAATGGGATAATTATCTATAACGCCACTTCGGTGTCTGTTTTCACAAAACCCATTTTGTAGGGGAATTGCTCTCTATGAAAGGAATCTGCTTAGCAAAATTTGTGCGTCCAATAAATTAAAAATGCAAAAAAAATTATCAATAACGCCCCTTGAACCCCCGCAACGCCACCTAAGGGTCTATTTTCACAAAACACATTTTGTAGTGTATCTCTATCCTATGAGGGAATCTGCTCACCAAATTTCAAGACTGTGCGTCTAATAGTTTAAAAAAAGAAATAATTATTTATATCTGCCCTTAACCCCCCGCAACACCCCTTGGGGGTCAATTTTCCCCAAACCCGTTTTGTAACGGATATGTACTCCATGAAAGAAACATTCCTACCAATTTTCAAGCAGGTAGGTCAAGTAGTTTAAAAACGAAAATATTTATCTATTACGCCACTTAATCCCCGCAACGCCACTTAGAGTTCTGTTTTCACAAAACCTTCTTATAGCTGATCTCTACTCTATGAAAGAAATCTATTTATCAAATATAAAGACTGTGCGTCTAATAGTTTAAAAATGGAAATAATTATCTATAACGCCCCTTAACGCAACGCCACTTGGAGGCAATTTTCACGAAACCCATTTTGTAGCGTATCTCTACCCTATGAGAGGAATCTGCTTACTAAGTTTCAAGACTGTACGTCTAATAGTTAAAAAATCGGAATTTATAACGCCCCTTAAACCCAACACCCCTTGGGGTCAATTTTTTAAAAACCCATTTTGTAGCGGATATTTACTCCATGAAAGAAACTTACCTACCAATTTTCAAGCAGGTAGGTGAAGTAGTTTAAAAACGGATATATTTATCTATTACGCCCCTTAATCCCCCGCAACGCCACTTAGAAGTCTGTTTTCACAAAACCCGTTTTGTAACTGATCATTATTCTACGAAAGGAATCTATTTATATATCAAATTTAAAGACAGTGCGTCAAATAGTTTAAAAATGAAAATATTTATCTATAACGCCCCCTAAGCCCCTGCAACGCCACTTGGGGGATCGATTTTCACCAAACTCATTTTGTAGCGGATCTCTACTGTATGAAAGGAATCTGCTAACCCAATTTCAAAATTGTACATTGAGTAGTTTAAACATGGAAACAATTATTTATAACGCCCCTTAACCCCCGTAACGCCCCTTGCGTTTCGTATTTCGGAAAATCCGTTCTTAGCTAATGTCTACTCTATGAAAGGAACATGTCTACCAAATTTCAAGTATGTAGGTTGAATAGTTCCAGAGATATCGTGATTAGTCAGTCAGTCAGTCAGTGAGTCGCTTTTCTCCTTTATATATATATAGATAAATTGCTCAAAATCTATCAGGCGAGTCTGATAACTCAAAATATTATGAATGTATTTCTATAAAACTTTTTGAACCTGATATTTATGTTTTTCTAGAGAATGAACTAAAATATTTCTTATTGTATGAATACTTTTTGAGTTATGGCTTGTTATTTAAATAATGGTCTCATAAAAAATGTAACATTTCTTATAATGTTTACTCAATCAGCTCTAAAATTTTCAACTTTTAATAAAAAAATTAAAATTTTTGTACATTTTCTAGATAAATGCATCTAATTTGTTTTAGCAATACTTTTACTAATATATGTTTATTACTTTTTTCTCTAACTGCTTTGAAGTTTTTCAAAAATATTGCTAAAATTTCACTTATAATTGTGATTTTTGTAAAATTCAGGTAATTTATTTTAAATTTTAATAGTTAAATATATATATATATATATATAATATAGTATTTATATATATATATATTGGTATTGAGTCCTAAAAGAACATTTTTAATGTTTAATATGCTATTTTGTTAAAAAGTACTCCGAACGTGTTCGGATACCTTAAACTTAATTATTTTCTAAAAGATTTGAAAATTCTGTAAAAAAATATATTCCTTAAAGATTCTTTTAAATATAGAAATTATAGTAGGGTATTAAAATTAAACTGGTGTGGCAAAATAGTATCGTTGTATGTACCTATATTAATTGAATTTGCATATCTTTTACATTGGTTCAAGAATAATTTATTATAACTATTAAAACCCATAATATGAATGTATCAACCTTTAACTTTAAGCAAAGGTTTAGTAAAACCAGTAGTTAATTGTGAAGAAAGGAATCTGGGTCAAAACCTTAGGAATTTAATTAAAAGATTTTTATCTTATATAATCTCTAGCTTATTCTAGCTCTTACTTTCAAAATTGTATGGCAGTTTTGTATAATATATCCGGTGCTACCAAGATAAGTCTTCATAATTATACTTAAATTATTCAATGTAACTTTTTTCCTCTTAATATCTTGTATTTGTTAAAAAGTTTTTTAGACTTAGTGTATGTGTAAGTAATTATGATGCGATTAATAAAACTATCTGTTCATTGCTGTTCTGAGTCGCTTACAAAAATAGGTTTTTATTTTTAAATTCAATGCAGTATTACTAATCTGATAATTATACTATTTACTTAGTTCTATAAAAATTTGTCCTTTCACTACTTATTATGTTTAATATTAAAGAGGATTTCTCTCTCTTTCTCTAAGCCTATTTTTTGTGGCCGAGGTAGGCAAGTGGTCTAGGCATCGGATCATGGCTAGCGTGTCATGAGTTCGATCCCGGTACCACTAAAGACCCGCCGTGTAGGGAGCGATGCATATTAAATCTGTCGAGAGCTCAAACATCCTCCCTTGGGGTGGTGTGGTAGTTAGGAGAGGGGGTGCCAGCTCAGGTGTCGTCCGTGTAACTTGACCATGGTTCAAAATTAAACGGACAGTCGCCAAAGGCCCTCGTGTTGCTAATCAGTGCGACGTTAATATTCACTCACTAAGCCTATTTTTTAATAATATTACATGTTTCATTTTCAAGCCTACTAGGATTAGAAAGAATCCCGTCACACATTCGTTTTCATAGAAAGAGGTGGCACGCGGGGGGTTCACTTTTACGGAGTTTTACCGGAAGAGAAAGGAGGACCTATGCTTTTCTTGGCGACTTCTGTCGCCAAAAAAAGTTGGCGATTTTTCAAAAAAAGTTTTTATATTGAACTTGTGATTTCCTCCTTTTCCTAGTAATTATTCAATTAAAATCCAACGAGTGATATTTTTTTATTTAACAAATATGAAAGAAAAACATTCAAAAACTTCCTTAAAATTTTTATAACGAAGACGAAAAGTGGAGAAACAAAAAGCACAAAGTATAAGAACATTTATCAAATGGAGTTTATGCATGGCATTATTGCACACACTTAAGATAACTTCGTTTAAATTCAAAAGAATGTGAATAAAAAAATTTTAACGCCAATAAGTGTGCCCCACTAGGATCCACCCATACGAGGCATACTGTGGAATTTTAAAGTTAATCAACGACGAGAAAAATTATTACACTTATATCTTGGTTATACTTAATTCAATATATCCATCTTCAAAAGACAAATTCTACAGCAGTAGTTTATGTGGACCTTATATGCTTATCACTTAGGCTAGTAAGAAATACTTAGATATACATTTAAAACACTCAAACGTTTAAAAAAATATTCTTTTAAAAAATCAGAGACAAAGCAGACATTTTTCAATACTTAAATACGACAATTTTAAAATATTTCCAACTTGTATATTGAAACATTTATATACTTGAAAACAAGTAAACAATACAAATTAAGATTTTAAATAACACCTCTCTTTTCAACAAAAAAATAATGTGATACTATCACAAAATTATACCAAATTGAAAACATTTACTGCGACTTACCTTTCAACGCTAAGTTATTCTTAATCTTAACAAAACATGCAAGACTGGACAAAAGTCTCCAACACCAATCAGCAATATAATCGCAACACTGAAATGATTTTTGACTGCTTTCGCCAAATTGGCGATAACAATGGCACGTTATCGTTAGAGTTATGCCAAATATTTCCTCCTTTCAATTGTATAGGTTTCCAATGGACCAATAGAAAGAGTTGGGGATAGAAAATCAAATGTTTGTGAGGTTGGAAAAGAATTATTCTGAAACTATTTTAAGATGTTCTGCACTTAGAACTTCAGATATTTTATTACTATTTCAAAATTCAGTTTAATCCTATGCATATGAGACTAAAATTGTCAAAATGATTAGAAAACTATTTTATATGTCTTAAAACACGCCTCCCTCTCCCAAAGAAAATTAAATAATGAAAATATTCTTTAGGGAATATGTGTGTTCCTTACTTGTGGGGTAGTACGGTGGAGTTTTAAAAACCGAACATGACCCCCAGATAGCGTTGGTCATTGCAAGATTTTTGGCACAAATATTTGTCTAAAGCAGTGTTTATTAAACTAGGGGTCGCAAAATATTCAAGGATTTTTGACACTCAATGAAAATTGTTTAACACGAAACTGAAAGGAAAGAAATATTTTGAAATGAAACTTCTTTGCGGACGGGAGTGAATGGGAAATTTACCTAGTGTTGCGTAACAGTGAAAAAGCGAACGGAAGTAGTGATTCCCCCGCCATCCCCCCGAAACGTCGCCATAGTGAGGGAAAGCGAGCGGGAGGAAAAGAGAGAGGGGGATACACACCACGTGACTTGCGTCATATCCGTGAAAAATAGGACGATTGCTAAGGGGAATTGTGCATCAAAAGTATATCTTGGACGAAAGGCGCTTAGGTATTGGTGACATTAAGTGGGTCCCTTGCTACTCCCTTGCTACATTCCCTTGCTACTCTCGTAACGAACTCGCGTGGCGGATTTTCGTAGTTTTTATGTAATAAAAAAAACATGCCATTTTCAACGAATAAACGCACTCAAAATATTGCAATTATATGGCTCTTCCCGTTACGGGAGTGTCTGGGGCATTGTGTATATGTCACTAATGTCGCGTCAGAACGCTACGGATAGCGTCTTGTAAACAAACACAGTGACTTCTGTTTGTGATGCATTAAGTTTATATTATTAATTTTTATTTCCACTGAATCAAAATTAATTCTGGTCAGATAACCTAGAACAAATGCAAAAACAGGAAAAGAGTTTCGTGAACGAAAAAAAAAATAAGCAAAACTAACAGCAATTCCAGGCGAAAGTCTATGTATCACCATGTAGTTCTATCGCAGCTTTTATCATCTTAATGCGTAAAGTTTTAGTTCTATACACATCGGAGGCTGCTGCACTCATTGGAACCGATGATGATTAAAAGCCAATTATCTTAACTGGAAACTTTAATATTAGTTTTGCTTCAGAAGAAGCAAAGCCACTCATTGAATTCTTGAAACGGACACTGAATTTGACAATGAATACTGATATTAGAGAAGGAAAATTAATATACGAAACCACGATGGATGCAGTTTCTCACATTTTCTTGATTGACTACAATCGAGGATTTTTATACCCTACTTTAGTTACCACACACCTATTGTGTCTTTCTTAGAAAATGATGATGCAGAAAATTGAATAAAAATATTTTCATACATTAAATGAAATTTGAATTTTATTTGATTAAAGTTATCTCAGCAGTTTAAAATAATTAGATCTAGCCCTGCATTTACGGCCAACGTCGCCAAAGAAGTTTCACTTCTATCGCGTAGCTTTCCACGTTTTTTTTTTTTTTTCGTGTTAAAGGATATTGAAAAAAAATCTTACATTGAACAAAATTAAGTTTATTAGAGTACATTTTATTTACATAGATATCTATATATGCATGTATTTAATAAAAATCAATAAAACAGAAACATTCACAATGAAATTAAATGCGAAATTTTCAAGTTTTTAAGAGAAACAAAACATTTATTGAGTTTTGGAAAATGATCTGATATATTATTTTTCTCTTTTTGCATCAAATTGTTCGGTGTTATCCATTTTGTTCACTTCCCCATTGGAATGTGAGCTTAAATAACTGCGCATACTTTTCATGATATTCCTAATTTCGAATGATTTGGGAACAGGAGCTGCATTACTCATCTCATTTTCGCCGTCGGAATCTACTTCAAAGATATTTTTTGAGCTTTGAACAAACTCCAAAATATTTTTGTCTGCCCTAATTGGGGATATACAGTCATTATATATATATATAATCCTCTACTGTAACAAATTCTTCCGATAATGAACCTACGTGGCTGCTGCTTTCCGTATTTTGTTTATTCCCAGAAGGAAAATTTGTTCGTGTTAAGAGATTTTTCGCTTTGTGTCAAGAGAAAAAAAATGCAAGAAAATACATAGTAGTTTGCCGGAGCCGTTGCATTACTTCATGTTAACCGATATTTCGTCTTAAGTGTTTTCACATTAAACGTATTTTACTAAATTTTTTTGCCTAAAATAACTTACTCGTCATTTATAATCATAATTTAATTATTTATCAAAATTCTTGTTGAAGAAATCTGTTATGGAACGTTTGGTTCCATAACGTTAAAGTATAGAAATTTGCTGCAAATAATTCGAAGAACAATTTTTTATTCCATTAGGCTTAACTGATCCCACATCAAATCGTTGTAACTAGTCTTATATCAAAAAACGGATTGTTACCAATCTGGTAAGCTGAAAATGGTTACAAAGAAATTGCTTCCAAATTTTCAAATATAAATATAAATACAGAAAGTTTACATAAAATACAAATTCTCCTAGTATTACAAATGCATAAATATAAAATTCATATTAAAAATTAATTATTTTTACAAATTATAATCTTCTATAATTTTATTACATTTTTGTTTGTCTATTAACTCACTTGGCTTGAGCGGCCATTAGTTGGCAACGAATTGAATAATATTTTTCTCAACAAATCCATTATATCAGGTGTGGTTGAGTACCGGCATCTTAACTTTCGTCATCTCGTAACCCTTCCGCTCACCTCCATTGCAAACACCTGCACTTATTGAGATCAGTATATTCAGGGTTACAGAGAATGATTTAAGAGCGAAGTCCTTAGAAAATTTTTGGACAGGAGTTCGCAAAAGAATTTCCAACAACTTTCTAAAACTGTGATACAGTATATTTTACCTTTTTCTACAACTTATTTATGTGAGACCACATTTCCGTCTTCACAACCATGATATCAAAGCATCGAATAAATCTTAAGAATATCAAGGAAATGCTTCGTCCATCGACTATTATTCTAATATATTTAAAAGTAATCCCAGCACATCCTTCCCATTAATACTTAAATCTTGTAATGCCATTGTTAATAAAATATATTTCATAGGGAAACTCAAAATGACACTTAATAAACAGATTATAGTTTATATATTAGTTACTTTGTAATTATATATATAATGTTTTTTTGATGTGTAACATCTTTACTCTCGGTTGCTGGATATTTGTTGGAGTGATTTCGTGAAAAGGACGGAAATGCATAACAGGAAGTCGGGGAAGCGTGCGCTGTTTGATCTGACCAATCAGCGCGGCTTCCGGTGGTGGTCTATTCGCTACCCTCGTCTCGGGGTCGAACTCTAGTAGCAATTAAGCCGCCAGCCTTCCGCAATAACAGCAAGCCTTATTAGACTGCATCCAGAATAAACTTGCGATTCTTACGCTCAAATGTCAAAGTGTCAGGACTCGTTGTGTTTGAAAATGGACAAACAATCATTTGGTGGTCGCATACATTTCTCCGAATCAAAACAGTTTAAAAAAATTATTTTCTGCATTTTGTACTTTTACCGTATACCGAAGGTGGTTCTGCATTTCCATCCAAAGTATCAACATTAATCATTGTCAAATAATGTTTAATGATAATCACATTGTCAAATAATGTTTTAATGATATGGCCATTTCCATGTATAGCAGCGTAGTAGATTGGTAATATTCCCTTACTTCCACGATTAATATTGGTGTCTTCACATATGAGCATCTTTATCATGTCCTTATTCTTTGCGGTGATAGGTAATCATAATAATATGTTATTTTACCTTTTGCTTTAATGGATACTTAAGGATTTTCTGTTGTACAGTGATAAAGTCAGCCAGTGACCAGTTATCCACGCCTATTAGAGAATGAGCAATGACCAAAACTTATACCATTTTCGGGTTCAGTGTCACTAGCGTAAGCGAGGGTGGATAGTTGCGTAGCTGTACGAAGTAAAAGTTAAATTCTGGGGAGGGAACTTGAAAAACAGGTACCACACCGAGGAAGGCAGCCGCGCACAAATTCCACTCCTTCAATGAGGGTCCACTCCAGGTTAATCACCGAGATGGTTCATACTACCAATCCTCATGTTAAGAGACAGAAGAAAAGGGAACGAATAATATTGGAAAAGTTGAAATCATTCTATCACTCACCAATGCTTAATAGTAACTTAAAGACTCGAATTTTTGTTGAATCATATGTGACCAGAATATCAGATTATCTTATGAAATATCTCGGAATCTAATCATTTCATCTAATGCTTCGCCGTTACACGGGATTATGCTGTTAATTTTGAGCAATCAAGTTCTTTTATTCGGATAGTCTATAAACCGTCCGCTGCTAAGTGCTGTATAAGCTTGTCCAGCAGCAAACAGCCGAGAACCTAGATAAACGACTGCGTGATCAACCATACACCCTTGCATTTTGTAGACGGTCGATGCCGAACTCGGGATTAATGGCAACATTCGTCTTTCAGCGGTACCATAGCTACACTTGCCGGGAACTGTATAGATATTGGTTTAATTAGATGCATACCATCTGAACCGAAATCGATACGGACTGACGGTATGTCTGTATCATATACTTGATCTCGTCGAAAATGTGGCCAGAGTCGTGTAGCAGCCTAGCTATCCTTCTCCCGTATATCTGTATAATTGCATTCTGTACAAATTTTTCACATGCATTTTTTCTTTTTTGCCCAAGTTTTATTTCCTACTAATGAATACTATTCAAATCAAACAAGTTTGTTTTCAACTCATATCCGTGTGCTTAATTACTCTCAGGTACATTTTATACTGATAGAAAAAAATCCCAACACAAAGGAAAAAATTTTGTCGACTAATAACACTTCGGCAATAAAAATCTCTCTCTCATCTACCTATACAAATGTATAGGCAGCCGATATTTTAATTGATTAAAGTTTCAAGATCACAGGTTAAGGTAAACGCGAGTAGAACCATTTCAAATGTGAAATGATGATATATTAAAAACCGGTGTAACCGCTACTATTTTAAATGCAAGCATGCAAACGTGCATATCATGTGTCGTACTGGTACCGGAGATCAATTTGAGGGACGGAAAATATAAGGTTGTTTAATTTTGGTTGTGGATAAAGCTGACATTGACGTCCAATGATGTCCCATTCGTGATCGATTGTACAAATATCTGGTGATCTAGCAGGCCAACGTAAAACGTTGACACCGTATATAGACTGTTGTATTACAACAGGGATGAGAGAGAGAACGTTATCCTGTTGGAAAACACCCCTTGAATGATGTTTATAAATATTGCATTGCAACTGTTTGAATCGCCAGACAGATGGACTAGTTTGCAGTTAGGTGTGTGGATTAACCTCCAGAGGGCTCCATGAATCAAAGAAAATTGCTCACACCAAACCATAACTGTAGGTGCAGGCCCAATGTATCTAGGTGGCAGAAAGAATATTTGCAGGCGCTGACATATCCTTCTTCTAATCAATATATAGCCATCACTGCAGTGGCGTAAGGTACACTCCTCAACTCTCGCATTGTGGGGCTCGGCTATGGTTCTAGGGACTTTGCGGGGGGGGCCTAAAAGTCTCCTGTTACGCCACTGCTTCTCTGGCACCAAGACAAAAAAGGTTTGATCGGAGAACACAACACATCACCACTCCGCTCTCCAATAATTTCTAGCATGACATCACTAAAGTCACAGATGTCAATGATTTCGAGCTAATGATATGAAAGCTACAGGGCGTCTGGCCTGGTAGCTATTTCTTAAACGATTGATTAGTTACAGTTTATTGTGTCACTCTGGTGCCAGAAAAGGCTGTAATTTCTGCTGTAGATGTACTATGTTCCCCAGCCATATGGCGAATTCTGGGATCTTCTCTGTTAGTAGTGACCCGTACATGATTGAGCTATAGTTTTCTTCAGGTAGTGCTTTCTCTGGACCACTGTCTTCCTTCCAAGTCTTTCTATAATACCGTGGAAAGAAAATCAATCTTTTTTTTAGCTTTATTATATAGTCTCGTGTTCAAACTCAGCGAGCTGTTGATCATGGCTTATTCGTCGTTTTAAAGTCATTTTGGACTAACATCAACTCACTACTTCAAATCTCAACAATAAATAACCCTCACGAACTTTACAGTGCGTATTTAAAGTACACTTAGTTCACATCCTCCACGTGGTGTAACTAGCGTCACAGTTACGTGCAAAGCGAAAAATTAGAATCAAAATTATCTTTCAGATGTATAAACACCCCAACCAAATTTCGTTGACACAGCACAAATCTTTCTTTGAGAAGGGACTTTTATTTCTTCTATTTTACTAATGGAATTAAATGAAGTTACATGATAAAAGATATTTCTAGTTCAAAAAGCAAACTATTTCAAATTAGTTGAATTTAGGCCTTAATAACAAGATAAAGATAGAAATTAATAGCAAGATAAAAGCTGTCCTGGCTGAAATCCGTGATACGAATGAGGGAAAAAAGATCACAATACTAGAGACGATTAGAAACAGATGGAAAAATATAAAACTTCCCTAACGACCATGATTGGGAATGCCATACTCCAGAGAATAAGTGCTAATAGCAAATCATTGCAATAAGTTGAGTGTGATACATATATATATATATATTTAAAAGGATCTAACTTACTAAAATCTTTAGAAAATTATATCCAAAATTTCAGAAATGAATTTGGAAAAACAGACAAGGAGCAACTGATTTACCAGGGCTCTCGTTTGTAGAGGAAGCTGGACAGAAAAGAAAAGCAGTAAAAGAAAAAAATATTTTTGTTGAAAGTAAAAAGAAGTCGGTTACGAATTTTTGAAAGAAGGGAAATTTCATAGTGAATTCATGTCATACGCGATAGGAAAAGAGCAGAACTATCCTGAAGAGCTGAGATTTATCAAACTGTTATAGAATACTTTATTGTATTTTGACGAGAGATTGTAACCGGAAATATTAAAAAGAAAGCTACACAAACATTAAAGGAAACTTACGAAGACGATATTGAATCTTTTAATTTTGGCGATATGAATTGAAAAAAGAAAGATGTAATGAATACCTCTACTATAAATTTATCGAGTTAAGAGAAATCCTAATGTAGAAATACTTTTGAAAATATTTTTAACAATACCGTTATCGAATGCTTCAGGTGAAAAATTTCTTTAGTTTTAAAACGTGTAAAAATAATTTAAGAAGTACTATGGGAGAAAAGACAAATTGAACAAAATGGACATATTACATACATAACAAAATGTTTTGGACAAAATAGATATGGCAAAAATAATTGATGAATTTGCCAAAGAGAAATCAAGTTGTACAGCAAAACTGTAAGCTCTTCAGTAATGTTTTTAAATTTTTTTATATACAGTTAAGATTTTTCTTTAGGCATTGAGTTTTTTTATTATCAGTACATTTTACTTTGAGAATTTAAAGTAGGCGACTATTTTTACTATTTTAGTTTTTCGACTCTTAAGCCCATGGGCTTCAAACCTTTTGCCGCCAGGGGCCTCCAATGACCTTAATCCGCCTCTGGTCGCAGGACCTACATTTGGGTAGGATTCCAGGGCTTACATATGCGTAGGGGCCCAGGGCCTCAAGGAATCTTAGGACATTCCAGAGAAGTTGCTTGGCGTTTTTAAGAGGCATTGGAAGGCAAGGAGGATGCAGCGTCGAAGCCTCTTTGGCCAACTAGTCGGCTTGTTCTTTTCCATGAATGCCGCAATGGGATGGGAATCCATTGAAGGATGTCCTCTCTTCCAGTGCTAAGAAATGAGTTAATAAGTTGTTTGCACTCGAACTCAAGTTTTGAAGGGAATAGATTATAGCCAGATACGGTCTTAATTGCGGCTTGAGAACCTATGCATATTACAATATTTTGGCCAGGAGAAGCTCTAAAAGACATCAATATTGCGAAAATTTCATCAAAACTGTCTGACTAGGCAGTGGTTCTTTAAGATTAAAAGAGGGAAAGTACCAGCTTAAGCTCTACCAAAGGAAGCTGTGACACAGCCATCAGTAAATACATGAAACCAGTCTTGTGATTTGGATATCTTTCATGGTTAGTAGCTAGAGCTGAAGACCTTAACTCAGCCAGGAGGGAATTATGCTTACGAACAGGCAGGACCAAATCCAGTTTAGCTGAAACATATCACGGAAAGGTTTAAAGGTGGGAAGTCTATTATCGGAAACACGAAAAACATTTGCAAGTCTCTGGAACTCAAACAAGAAAGTATGTTAAGTCTTGTTTGGAAAGCATATATATTCAGGCCAGAAATGTTCCTTTCTCAATAATCGCTCACCAAGAGAAAGAGCAGATTATTAACGTCTTTCAGATGGACCACAAATTACAGACTGCAGCTGCATAGCAGCGATAGGGGTCGAGGTGATTGCACTAGTGATAAATGTAAGTGCTTTATTTTGAATAATGTCCAACCTTGATAATGCACTTCAGAAGCATTAACAAGAAGCTCAGAGCCGTAATTAAAAACAGGTCTAATGTAAAAGTTAAAACACTTTGGGATAATCCCCACTCAAAATTTGGCAATTCTTTTTAACCTCGACCACTTTAGTAATATGTTTAGTCCAAGTTCGTCGGGAATCAAAGGAAATCCCGAGGTAAGTAGTACAGTCAGTCCTGAGGGTTGTAGTATCCTTCCTCGTTGGTGCACCTTGAGTAATGCTAATTCTGCTACAGCTTTCGCCATTTTCTTGCAAGCCTTGTTTCTTTTTATTGGAGACTTCTGTGAAGATTTTTAGTAACTGGGCTATGTGTTTTATTTTTTTTACACAAACTATCAATGTCCAGATCTATTGAAGTAATCTGCAGTCCTATTTCATATTGCTACGAATTTTGTAAAAATAATTTTTATTTCGATGTGCAATGCATTTATATTTCTCTATGCTACATTTATTTTATGCTAAAATTGTAATATTCACAAGCGCAACGCCGTCCCTTAAGCTATAATGGCGATTCAATGGGAACCTGGCGATAGAGCCAAGTTGGCATTATTTTTGGCGTCTAAGTTAGCGAGTTCGGAACCTCTGGATTCTTCTAGAAATTAGTGGAGAAATCCACTATAATTTCACATCTATGACGTAGGCGGATTTTTCTCGAAGCATCCGCAATGGATATAGAGAGGCGCTCGCCGAGCGGAGTCAGTCTGGTTATTACTAGCGATTAGGAAACTTGGCTTAACCGCGACTACCGATTAGCTCGGGTGTTCAAATAGGACGAGCGGTGCTTGGGAATAATTTTTTACATACGTGTATGTTAGACACTGATAATTGCATCTGAGTGTTGTTGAATCCTATATTTCAAGAATTTATTTTCGACAGTAAATTCTCATCGCTCTTGAAGAACTGTCTTATTGTTTGCATAGAATCCACGAACAACGTAACAATATTTTACTTTAACTTGTTAATTCTGCCACATACGTAGAGAAATATTTATAAGCTTAAATAACATTAAAGTGTTTATTAATAATTAATATTTTTAATGTACATAAGCGGCACTTCAGCAGCAAATGAGTTTTCAAGTATATGTTAGTATTTATCTCTTAGTTGCAACATTAAGAGAAATAATTGATTCAGCTTTGACTGGTTAATTTTCAAACACATCGTCCATAAAGGAACATTAATTTTAGTAATTATTTTTCAAATGTGAATTTTTTCCCCGAGATTTTTAATTTACAAAATCTTTAACTAATATTTTTTCTATACCTAAGTGATAAAAGTATAAATTGCTTATGCTTTCTGAAATCCTATTTCAAAAATGAATAATAATTTATTATATATTTTTTATACTTTTTAGCTCATTATGTAAATAAGAATTAATTTTGTAATTGATATGCATCCTTATTTTATATAATGATTATTGATTTTATTTAAAAATAACTTGATGTATTTCCGGGAATGACAATTACATTCTCGGGATTTCCCGGGAATGGAAAAACCCGGGAAAACAGAAACCCTAATTGAATGTTTGTTTTTTAAAAAATGTTCCTTATTATTTTTTATTATTATTACTATAATTATTACAAATGGAAAAAGTGATTTATTGCATAACTTTTCACTCATAAATTCAACTCGCTCCATGCCATTTAGTTTTGCAAAACATTGCACAAGAGTAAAAAATCATTTTGTAGAGCCCAGTGTCACGAACAGGCTGTTTGCAGTCTAAATAGCACATATAAACAAAACCATTTTAATATTTTATAAGATAGTATAACAATAAAAGTTGCAGGAAATTACTAAAAAGTAAGACAGCAGTAATTAAAAGTGTAAAGTAATGCTTAATTGAGGAAAGAAAAAAACTACATACAATTTAAATCTGAAAAGAATTTATTGATTACTATCATACACAAACCACCAATAAATTCCAGAGTATCCATATAATTTGTAGTATAATTCTATCACTTGTCAGTCTTGCCCAGATTCTAATCAATTTAAAAAAAGTAAACCAAAAGGAGAAAAAAATTCATATAATCCCCATATAAATTTAAAAATTGATCTCCACGACAGTGTTAAAAGTACCAGTAGTGTGTAGTTGGGAACAGTTAAAAACATGTCTTTAATAGTAAACTGTCCAGAATCAATTTTATAGAAGGGGGGGAGTGTGTGAGTGCTCATGATCTCACAAAAGAAGTGAAAACTTCAAATTTTTGCAGTTATTTCAGGGATTAGTTTGGTGAATAAAAAACAAGGGGAAATTAGTAATGTCATATAAAATTATTCATTCATATGTCTGTATTCATTAATATATTTTTCAAAATTTACAATCATATTTGTGAATTAATTGTATTCTAAAAAGGAAACAATAGGTTTATGGCAGCAAAAATAAATACTTTACATTCCAATGATTTAAATATCTAAAAAAAACTCCATCAAGCGTTGTTCAGGACTTCGTCATACTTTCATTTGACATAATTAAATTTTGATTTTCAAAAATCAACAAAAGGTTTTGATTTGTCTTCTGAAAATCCCCATTTAAAATCACAAGTTTAAGTTCAGAAGAGCTGATCTGGCTTCAGTGTAGGCAACTAGATTTTTGTGAATGAATTTGATAATTTTCTCAACACTTTGATTTGGTGAAATATAAATAGCAACCATTAAAATTATCTGTCCATTTTCTGCTCTAGATTTCCCTGCACAAATTTTTCTGATACATGATTGATTAAAATCAAATAATTATGTAGTATTTGATGCTACATCCATTCTCCATTTTGTATAAAAAATAATTGTAAGGAAGTACATGCACACATTGAATAATATACGAATCAATAATTGAAAATTTAAATAAAGAAACAAGGAAATATAAAAAGTAAACATTAATTGGCTTTAAATTTCTTCACTGTTCGATTATCCTTCGCCGTTGAAATTTCTTCACTGTGCTACTTTGAAAAATTATTTAAGCATATATTCCTGAATGTTATATTTTTCAAAAATACAAAAATACAGGTGTGTTACAGTTTACAGAACATGAATGAAACAAATGAAAGACATTCCACACAATTCATGTAATTCCATATATGCTTGCAAAGCAAGATAATTGGCAATCAACTTTAAGATATTTTGACTCACTATCTTTCAATATTAAAAAATTAAAAATAAATGTTGTGTGAAATAATTTTCATAACAATATCTGTGGGGACTTTTTAAACCTCCTCTATCCAGAAGCTGCAAATATTTTGTTCTTTCTACATTTTGTGAATCGAAATTTATTTTTTTTATCAACAACAAATATATATTTGCAATCGAAGCATTCAAATTTTATATTATGCACGCAATAACCTTCTATGTACATTAAAACTTCATACTCTTCTATTGAAATATATTTTGTTCTATTTTTAAATTCCCTAGGTAATGTCTTTTTCAGTCTGTATCAACTGCTCATCTTTTCAGAAACAAAAATCCAAAACACATGGTGTCCCAGGTTTATTAGATGAGCAGTTATGTTATTAGTACACAATGTATTATTATAAAATGTGCACACAGCTTTAGGTTGCTATTAATAAAGTTTTTAATATTTTTAAGAATTAAAATTTGACAGAATAAACAAAACATTAATTTCACATTTAAACACTAATTTCTCATATAAAACAAAATATCTTAAATTTATAAATAAATAGGAATGTTGGCACAAATGCATTAATTTATTATACCTTGCCCTCAAAACTAAAAAGAAAGAAATTCAATAATGACACAATAATATAAATATTGTACCTTTCTTTATGGTTATTGCTATTGATATGTCCTTAGTAATAAATACAAGAGAACATGAACTACCAATATAAGCACACCAGATGGAAGGCTCAGTATTACCCAGGGAAAACATCCCTTCTTGGTCATGTGATTTCTTTTTAGATATGCATATGTCGTAGACTATTGAATTTTGATGACCTAGTCCAAACATAATTTCCAACAACAGACGAAAAAAGCCGAATGAGCATTACACACTCAAACCTGACGCCATCATTCAAGTTCTCTTCAGCAAAACGCACCTAAAGAAGTTATCACTTCAACAAAAAAAAAGGAACATGAAGGAGTTATAATTATAAGGATACAGAAAATGTGATATTAAAAAACTGACTATATAGACATCAAGTTGGTATCTATACAAGATGTTAGAAAGTGTGAAGGAAATTTAATGATTTAGCAGTAACCTTCATTGGAAGACATAAATACATCTATGTTTTTGTGCGAGGTATATGCCAAAATAGGTAACGTATGATCTAGGGATATAATGTTATTGGCTTTTGTCAGTTTAAATCATAACTGATAGAAAAGTTTAAAATATTACTACATTTCAAAATTTGGTTCTGAGAGACTGCAGTCTTCCTTGCGACTCCATGTCTTTAGAACTTGACACAGCTAAACAAGTTCATAAAAGGCTGAAAAGTGTAAAAGTTGGCAGGTATGCACGGTTTTTCTTTTAAAAAATAATTTTCTGAAAAAGCTACAAAAAATGCAACCTTTTAGCAAAGGGTAAGAATTTTTTTTTAAAAAAATGTACTTTTAGCTTAAAATTGCATGCTTCTGTATGATTTTTGTTTGCATCTTGGACGATGACACAACAAACCTTCATTCTGATTTTCGATAAAGCCATGCACACAGTTATCTACTGACATTGTTTACATATCATACTGTTTTTAAAGTCAAAGATAGAAGACACATGCCATTTATTTTTTCATGTTAAAACATACCTAACTTAACTAGTGTTAACTTTAAAATACTTCAATTTGAGAATTCCGTAATTGTAATCTTTTTTTGTTTCCAGAATTCATTTTAAAGCATTTAAAGCGAAATGATTTCATGTTCCATTATTAGCATTAAAAATCAATTGTGTTTGTGTCATTGATTCACATTTATTTCCCTATTTGTATTTTAGGAATTTATGCATGTAACAACAGATTGATTTAAATTTTCAAGACAAATTATATTACAGTGCTTAATCATGTTAAAAAATATTTTGCAAATAGGAATTCAGGTTAACTTTTTTTTGTTTTTATAAAAAAATTATGATTGTAAAACAGTACTTTCCTGTACATCAAATGAAATTTTTGCCAAATGCTTAATTTTTTTAAAATTATTTACTTTTTCTCAATGTTTTAATGATGTTAAATACACAGAATATTACATTTACAAATATGCTGCTTTTCTCTCCCTTTAAATTATAAATGAAGTGGATTTGATGCAAAATATAGTGAAAGGTATGTGCTCACATATAAATATAAAACATTTAACTTGATACATCTATTAATTTTTACTTACTCGTAAAATCTTTTAAACAGAAAATCAAAAGCCCACAAAATTAGTTAAAATCTAAAACTAAAGAGAAAAAGCGACAAAGAACCATCCAATTAACTACAGTAAATAATTGCATTAAAAATAGTTTTCATGTCAAACCCTTTTCATGAACAAACCCTTTTCGAAATTTTCTGAAAATATGATTAAAAAGAAAAGGTTCTGCTACACTCTCCTCCAAATCTTTTCTCTATAGTGTTGATAATCTTCAACCTAATAAAATGAGATTTCATACACACAGACACAGCACATATAATTTTTTCCCCAATACACTCACCAATTTTAGGTATTGCAGAACATCTGTATAAAATTAAAGAAAATTTATACGATCAAATAAATAGATCAATAGATAATACAACCTTATTTCCATTGCTTTTAATTTTAAAAAGGTGAGAAATATTGAAGGCATAACACAAGCTCACTTTTCACTGTCAGATGTGTACTAGTTATTTTAAGTGGTTTCTCAGAACTCTGTTGGAAACAAAACGTATATTGGAATATTCAGCAATTTTCTTGATATGAAACTCTGGTTAAGCGGGAAAAAACTTTGACATTACAGAAAAATAAAGACACTGCATCTATTTCAAAAGCACAAATTATTTCTTTTGCAACAGAAACTGCT
>BMAO01035016.1:0-46160 GCA_019973975.1 Trichonephila clavata
TGTCAAATGCGCGCTAAGTTCGTGAAGTAATTCACCGACGATACTTACGAGACAGCTAGGCAACTCCTTCTCCCTACATTTGCAAAATCTAGACTTTATATAGCGAACTAATTAACATATAACTGTCTCGTGTTTTTCCCGAAGAGGCTGTGAAATAGTATAAATGCTGGCCCGAAAGTTTCCCAAGAGGATTAGTATTGAAATCTCGCGGATAGCCCCGTCACAAAGTTCTGGCCTTCCAATAAAGTTTGCTCATCGTAGCACGTTTTTGAGATCCTATATCTAGATCTGGTCACAAAAAAGGTGCTCTGCATTTGATTTTTATATTTTCTTGAATGTTAGCCCAGGATTTAGGTGTTGAGTTTGCTGCGTGGTCAGATTAAAAAATATGTACTAATTCCTGAAAAACATGTTTTTTAAGTGATTGTGCAGGAAGGGGTTTGTGTTTTGGCTGAAGTGTTCCTCATTTAGATAGTATGTCTTTATAAAGAAATTTCAAGGTTTATTTTATTTCTGAGACGATATGTGTGTCTGTATCATGTTTGCTTTTGAATGGATAACAATAACGAACAATTTTTTTTATAACAGACGAATTAAATTTGTATACGAATTCAGAACTGTTTGCTGATTTAGATTATTCTCATTCGTTTGAAAAAGTACTAATATAAAAAATTTTCTAGGAAAAATTGTTTATATGCGGAGTGTACTTACAAAGAGCAAACGTTAAGGAGTTTTTAAGTCGTGCAATTGTAAAATAAAAAATGATGTAAAAACAGAAAAATTTAAAATTAAAATGTAATTAAAAAAATTGACCGATTAACGGGTTAAGTATTTTTTAAGATTTTCACACCATCGCCATATCTCTATCCACAAAGGCAGCAAATTAACTTTAATTTTTCTTAATTCTCATTTCAGCTTTTGAAATTTTACAGCACGGTTAATAACTCTAAAGGAAATTAATCATTATATTCATGTAAATTAATTAATTTACATAAATTTCAACACGTGAATTTGTATGAAAATTAGTTCAATCCACAATCTCTAGTTCTAGGTAAGCCAAGTAAATCTATTTAGAAACCACACATATATATGCATACTATGTTCGTGATTAATCTGAAAAACATGTAGCATTACTCAGTAACTTTTTTTCTTTCCTTTTCTAATAATTTTTGATCTTCTGGTAAATTGTTATTACTTTACTCTTATAAACTTTAAATTTATAATACTTTAATTATATTTCTTGTTAGACTTAACTGAAAAGATATGTACTACCTAAAATGTTTTTCTTCTTATGTATTTAAACACAAATGACAAGTTGTTTAATTAATTAAAACTGTATACCAATATAATACCATTTTATTTATATATAGAATGGCCATTTTAAATTGAAGTATTTTCTGTTTCAGGTGTTTGAAAGTCATGGATTTAGGTATAACTTGACATAAACCAAGGGAATTTAAGAAAAGTATTCAGTAACATTATCTCCATTTCGTAAATACAATTTAAGATTTAATTTTTATAATATTGTTCTTTCATTTTTTTTTGTCTTTGAAGTTAATAATGAGCATCAATTGGTAAAAACATCCGTAAAAAATTCAAAACAGAATATTTTGCATCATTAAATAATCTGATCTGTTTTTTTTTATATTACAGTTGCACTAGGAGCTACTCTAAAGTCCACACCATGACAGAGGTCATGTATCAGTCTCTCTACACAGCTGTCTTCAGTGCAGGACTCAAACCCGTGACTAGACATCCCCAGTCGCGTTACTGACCATGACCAGTTGGCTACCGAGGCCGACTTGAAAGAGATCAACCCTCGTAAGTAACTTATGATATATGTGTATACTGTAATTGATGCTAAACATAAGATGTTTTTTTATGTATATTTGTTTTTTATGTAATAGTTAAACATTACATATAAAATATTTAGAACAAAACATAGCTTTTTAGGGAAAAATCTGTCTTTTAAATCCTATTTAAATTTAGATAAATTTACTGAATGTGTGTCTAATTATTTTAATTTAAATGAAATCCTTTAAACATATTTTTTGTTTTTAAACGCGGCATAAGCGGTAGATATGAAATTGATGATGTAATGAATGCAGCGGCTCATTTCTTGTTAATTTCTTTGGCATTGATTTTTCAATGTAGCAGTCATTAATTTAGGAGTTTTAATTTGATCAAAATGGAATGAAATACGAACATTTTAAATGTTGAAAGAAAGTGTGAAACTCGACTGTATGCATGTGTGTGTCACAAGCTGTTCAAGCTAAATTGTTTATTTTTTAAAATGTTAACATAATTATCACGATAAAAGTTTATTTTTTTTATCGAAAATGTGATCACAATTCTAAGATCTTGTGTCGCTTATTATCTAATAATTATTTTAGCTGTCTCAAAAACAATTCCTCCAGACCTTTAGATATTCCTTTCTCTTTAGGAAGATTTATTAGATTAGAAACTGGTAACCTTATAAATGTGGCGTACCTAACCAATCTACCAATATGATTCAGAGTGCCACACAAAAAGAAATATTTGAAACTATTCGATTTTTTCGTGGCATCACGCAAAATTAGGGAATAAAGATCAAAAATATATTTAGTGTTTTATTATATATTAACTATGCATCACTTAAAGATATTACTTAACATAAAATAAAACTGTTCCTTTAACATAAATAAAAAAGTTAAAATTGTACATATGTTATGCATTATGTATATAATTTTTATGTGAATCTTTTCTTTACAAAACCCTATATCATATCAAAATGGCAGAGGATAATTTGTGATTTTCAGTTTGACACATGATTTGAGCCTGTTCGTCTTGTCCACGTATCTTAAATGTCTTGTGTGTGTTTCTTTTTCGTATTGTGCTGTCGTGTCTAACTTCTCTAGTCTAGTGTCTTATCTTAAATGCCTTGAAAAAGTTTTTTAAATTCATTGCCTTGTCTGTGCACCTTCTCCTGTGTGCCTTGTCTTGTGCAACTTCTCTTGAGTGCCTTGTCTTGTGCAACTTCTCTTGGTGCCTTGTCTTGTGCACCTTCTCTTGAGTGCCTTCTCTTGTGTGCCTTGTCCATGTGTCCCATATAAAATTCTGCTAATTAAATCTTCATGAACATATTATGTGGACACTTTATTTTTTCTGAATGGTATAAGGGACATTTGAAATAAGAAACTGTCAACAGTTTATAAAATGTACTTAAAATCTTAATGTTGTATTTGCTTAATTTTTTTGTGTTGATATTGATGGAACTGTATGGATCATTTTCTTTCTCAATGCAAAAAAAAAAAAAAAAAAAAAATCATTTTTTCCCAGTTAAGTACTCTGGCACAGTCAATCTGGAGTACGTAAAGTGAGATTCGTTTCATTGAAGAAACTGTTTTTATATCTCTATTATATTGTTTTCTTGATAAAAAAAAATCTAAAATTTACGTGAGAAATCATTGTGTTGATAAAGTATTGATTTTTTTAAAAAAAATCCAACAGGAATGAATGAAATAAACATTCTTGATTATTTGTTGCATTTGACCAATTTTATATCAACTTTCAAAAGTTTGTTTCTATAAATTTTTTCGTGCACCATTGTCTTTTCTGCTATGTTACACCTAAAAAATTTATTTTTCGAGTGAATTAAATATGTTTTTTTTAAAAAAATATATACGGATCGTTTAAAAAGTATTTCTACCGGCTGATGGTATTTCAAACTTTTCTTTTTTCTCGTTTTAGCAAATTTAGAGTAATACAATTTCGCGATTTAAGGTTTAATCTTCAATATAGGGTTAAAGTATTTCATAAAAAATTTTAGGGTGATAAGATGATAGCTAAGATATAGATAATATACTTGGCGGAATATCTTTTAAATTTATAATAATGTAAACTTTATTCAAAACATTTTCCAAATAATCCATTAGTTTTCTATATTCAAACTTTCGAGTGAAAAAAATGTGTTGCTTACTAGTGGTTTTAGGTGTCTTGTGTGTTGCTCTTGGTCTTGATTGTATGCCTTGCCCCTTGTCTGAGTGTGTCTTGTCTTGTAATTTCTTGGGTGTGTGTTTTGTCATATTTCTTGTGAGCTTTATCTTCCATTTCTTGTCTGTAATGTCGTCTTTTATTTTTACTGTCTTGAGTAGTCCCGTGTTGTATGTTTTTGAGTAGTTCTGTGCTGTATGTCTTGAGTAGTCCTGTGTTGTATGTCTTGAGTAGTCTTGTGTTATATGTCTTGAATACTTTTAAATTGTCTGAGTTGTTTTGCTTGTTCTAGCGTGTGTTTTTTCTGTATTCTGTGTTGTATGTGTTGTTTTTCTTATTCTGTGTTGTCTTGTATATACTAATCTATGTTGTGCTGTCCTTTATATGTTGTGCTGTCCTTTATATGTTGTGCTGTCCTTTATATGTTGTGCTGTCCTTTATATGTTGTGCTGTCCTTTATATGTTGTGCTGTCCTTTATATGTTGTGCTGTCCTTTATATGTTGTGCTGTCCTTTATATGTTGTGCTGTCCTTTATATGTTGTGCTGTCCTTTATATGTTGTGCTGTCCTTTATATGTTGTGCTGTCCTTTATATGTTGTGCTGTCCTTTATATGTTGTGCTGTCCTTTATATGTTGTGTTGTCTTTTTTTATATTGTGCCGTCTTTTACATGTTGTGTTGTGTGCTGTATTGCCTGTGTTGTGTGCCGTATTGTCTGTGTTGTGTGCTGTTTTGTCTGTGTTGTGTGCTGTATTGTCTGCGTTGTGTGCTGTATTGTCTGTGTTGTGTGTTGTATTGCCTGTGTTATGTGTTGTATTGTCTGTGTTGTGTTGTGTGCATTGTATTATATGTGTTTGTGTGTTGTATTGTATTGGTGAAAAACTCTGTGAAAATCGATTTTTAATCTTTTCTTGATGCCAATTTTTTATCAAGGAAGTTTTGTAATGCAAATAAAACTTGGAAATCGCTTGGTCCAGGTCTGGACTACATGGTGAATAGATCAAAACTTTCCAATAAAGCTCCTGGAGTTTCTGGCGATTTCTATGGATGTGTGTGACCTAAAGTTGTCCTGATGGAACACAGTCTCTCTCCTTTTTGCCGATTCTGGCCTTTTTTGGGGAATTGTTAGCTTCAAACGATTCAATTGTTAACAATAGGAATCCGAATTTAATCTTTGTCTATATGGAAAGAACTCGTAATGATTTATTCCTTTCCAAATCCACCAAATGCATGGTAGAACCTTCCCGGTTTGGCCATCGTTTGAGATGCTTCACCGCGCTTTGACCACCATCGTTTTCGGACAACGTTGTAGTTTGACACATTTCTCAACCCTCTTCACTATCCGTTTAAGAAATGGGTCCATTTTATTCCGTTTGGTTTGGGCCTTGCAGCTAGAAATTTAATCTCTCATGTTTATTGACAATTGGTATGGCACCCAAACATTCAAGCTATTTTTTGAATCCAGGTTTGTGCAAATGATTTAAAATTGTTCTATCTTCTAACTTCAGCTCCTGGCAGATGCTACGACTACTAACTTGCCTGTCAGCTTCGATTATTTCTGTGGTGTTATCGACAATTTCCATGACAGTCATAACTGAACGGAATCAATTAAACCAAAATTACACTTAATCCGCTGCTACAGCATCGGGACCATGAACACCCCTCGCAATTTCAGCCGCCTGGCTCGCATTGTCACCTTCATCAAAGAAAAACACGAAAGTCAACAAAAAGAAATTTCGGTACATTTTACAGTTTAACAACCTGCAACTCACAGCTAAATGGCCAAAAAAAATAGTAAAATGGTTTTTTAGTGCAAAATGTCACATTTACTACGAGCATATATTTAAAATTGCCTTATCGATTCTTAACGAGATATCGATCACTACAGCCTTCCACTAAAAATATAATGAAATTCTTGTGAAAAACTCGCCTCTAGAGAGCCCATCCCTTGACCGAAAGGAAATCTTCGCTCTCAGCCGGAGCTCTTGGTACAAATCGCTACCCAGGAGTTGCTCCACTGACGAACGCTGTACCAGGGCGCTGATGGCACAGTTCCAGAGTCCAATTTGAGGATCCATACCAGGGGTCATATGCGCTTTGATCCCTTCGATTGGTATGAGCCCCGTTTACGTACAGCAATTAGGCTATGGGGACACTGATCCTTGCAATTGGTGACTGGGTGTGCGTCACTATAGGAGTCTCCGGAACAACTGAAAGCTTCGATTCTCCGATGTAGGCCTTGGTGTGGTTCTCTCTCTAGTCTATATTCTATTTGTCATTTGCGGCCGTGGAAGCGGTCAAGGTAACGGACTCGTGGCAGACGTGTCATGAGTTCGAACCTAGAATCACTGAAGAACCGCCGTGCAGAGGGGGTTCAATGCACATTAAATATGTCAAAGCTCAAACGTCTTCCCATTGGTGTGGAAGTTAGGAGAGGAAATTTGCCGGTTCAGGTGTCATTCTCGTCACTTGACTATGATTTAAAATTACGAGGTCTATCGCCAAAAGCTCTCGAGCAGCAGAATAGTGTACAACCTTTTTTCTTCAGTCACTTACTAGTTGTCCTTTGGAAATCGAATGTTTATTGCGTTGATTGACGCCTTTCTGTAAAATTTGATCAATATCCAATTTTGAGGGTCTGTTGCTTTTATTGTGCCTTAGCTTTCGGAATATTTTATCCCATTTTATCTACATTGAACTTTGTCATTTATTTGACAGTTTCTATTTTTTACTGGGTATTTATCCTCTTTTTTGGCCTGTCGCCATCATTCTGTATATTCTTCAGCTTTATTCATTTACCTATTACCGTTTGACCGCCAGGAATTATTCCTTATTTTTCTCTCGCTTGGTCCACTTTTGTTGACTGTTTTATACTACTTGACATCCATAAGCAAAATTGTTGTCCTAGTTTCTCTTTTATTCCAATTTTTATTAATTCTTTTTTAAGCTATTCAAGCTCTATTGTCAGATTTTTTTCTTTATGAATCATTGTGTATTCTGATCTAACGAGCCTTAAATGATGGGCCTAATTTCTAATTTCTGTCTCTCTCATTATAATTTATTCTGTTCTAATCTTTCTAATTTATGAGCCCTAATTTCTTTAGAATAGGGACACTTACCATACAAAACTATCTATGATTATTCAACTATTGCGTATATTGTATTTATGATCTAAATAGTTTTAAATCTAGATATTATATGAATTAATACACTGTGCTCGAAAAAATTAGGGTAGCACATGGATTTAACGAAATTACGCAAATATTTCTTCTGAAAATTAACGCAAAACAAAACATCCATCCGTTAGCATCGGAAATCTTTTTACTTTTTGTGTGATGAATTTGCTTCGAGAGGGCCCACCCCTCGAACGAAAGAAGTTTTTCGATCTCACTTTCTGCAGGAGCGCTTGGTATAATTTTGCTACTCAGGAGTTTTCTCTTGACAAACTCTGCACTAAGGCGCTATTAGTGTTAGAGATGTAAAACAATTAGTATCTACATTTAAATATTTTGATATTACCTTACCTATAATTTCTAGTTATGTTTATGTTATGACGATTCCGATTAAACTGTCCTAAATAATTGTGCTTACGATTTGTGTCATTTGAAGCACAGTAAACCACTGTTAAGTCGAACAATTCGTCGGGGCTCTTGGAAAACTGTGCTTGAAACGCAATTACGTTTTCTTGAGAACTGTGGTTTTGAGGTCCAATGAAATGTCCGAGCTCCCGTAGATGATTATGACTTGCCACAAGATATATATATTTCGTTTCATACATATTGATATCGTCGAACACTTACCTTCCTCAAAAGGCTACACTTTCTGTTTAACTTGTCTTGAAAGATACACCTGATTGCCTGAGACCTTCCCAATGACTAATCAAATAGCTGAAAAGGTAACAGAATCTGTTTTTCTGGTTGGATTTTACGTTAGGGCGCGTCCCGAAGACCATCGTTACGGACAGAGGCAGGGATTTTGAGAGTGGTCTATTAACTTTTAGGTATTGAAAAGAACTACGGCATATCACCCGGCATCTAATGGCATGATCGAACGGTGGCATCGTCAGCTAAAGAGTGCTATAAAGTGTCTCGCAACAGAAAAATGGGTAGAGGCTCAACCAGCAGTTTTGTTTGGGATTCAATGTAGCTTCAAAGAGGATTTAAAGTGTTCTGCCGCAGAACTTGTATTTGGAAATACTCTTCACTTGGTGAATTTTTTAGGTCTAATACCAGAAATTTCCAGATGCTTGCACAAGAGTTTTTTACAAAATTTACGTAATAATGTGCAGGATCTACAGCCCACCATAGTTTCTAGACACTCAAAAAGTAATGTTTTATCCACAAAAATCTTTCTGACTGTTCTCACATACTTTTTTGTTAGACAAGATTGTGTCAGAAAGACACTTCAGAAACCATGTGACGGTCCTTTTGAAATAATTTCCCATAACGATAAATTTTTTACTATTTTAATTAAAGGAAAGAAAAGTGTCATTTCAGTTGATCATCTGAAGCCTGCTTTTGTGGAGATCGAGGATCCAGTACAGCTCCACCCCGTACTAATCCAGTGCAGACCTAGACTACGACCCGGTATGGCAGATGTGTGTGATCTCAATGCACTATAATTCTTCCACTAAAGAAAATCAAGCAGCTTGGCAGCTTCCGGTCCAATGTGCTCGATGTTCTAACCTTGTTCGTCAAGCCATTTTGTTATACTTGAACCAGTTTTTAATGCTTATTTAAAGTTAACCAATTTTAATAAAAGTTAAGTTCGTACTTAAAAATGGAATTTGCTCATTACTGGAGTTAGAATTTATTGGTGGCCAAAGGTTGCTATAGAAGTTAGATTTTAAATTTTTGCATTTTTTATTTTACTTTTAAAAATAGTGGGGACTTTGCTGTATCCCTAGATGCATTATTTATGAGAATTTAATAAATAGAATGCTAGAAAATTTAATTTTCCATACATTAAGGATAATGAAGTTCAGGCAAAGAAAGAGACAGAAGCAAAACAAATTTGACTTATTTGTAAAGTCTATTTATTAAACAAAAGGTAAAGAGCAAAAAAGATGCTATATGTTTGACATAATTAATAAAAATTACGATTTTTACTCCCTGGAGCAAATTTCGAAAAAAGAACCTATTTACAAAAAACAGTATAACATGGTTAGTATGATGGTTAATACGGAGTATGTCTCCCGGACGATGCAATACAGGCCTTACAACGCCTACGCATGTTGAGTATCAAATTATCAATCTGATCTTGGGGAATATTGCACCACTCATCAAGCAATGCCCTCCGAAGTTCCGATAGAATGGGGGAAGGGGGTTGACGGGCTGCAATTCGTCAGCCAAGCATATCCCACACATGCTCTATTGGATTCAAGTCCGGTGAGTATGCTGGCCAATCCATACGGGTGCTATCCTCCGATTGAAGGCATTCGTCTACAATGTTTGCACGGTGAGGAAGGGCATTGCCATCCACAAACAGAAATTCAGCACCCATGGCGCCCCGAAACAAACATACATGTTTTTCCAGAATGACATCCCGATAGATGTGGCCTGCCATCGTTACACTCTGAACATGCAAGTCAGTTCTGGAACCAAGAATAATTCCTCCCCAAACGAGCCATCCAGCACCACCGTAACGGTGTCGTTTAATGGTGTTCTCTTGGTGGTAACGGGTACCTGGCGCTCTCCATATGAAAGTCCGGCGAGAATCAGACTGCAAACTAAACCTGGACTCGTCGGAAAACATCACACAAGACCACTGTTGCGGTGTCCACAATGCATGCTCTCTACTTCAGGTTAATTGCCGGAGACAGTGAGTTGCGGTAAGGGGAACACATCTGACAGGCCTACGAGCATATAGACCAATGTGCCCTAAGCGTCTGTACACGGTCTGCCTTGAAACTGTCGTACCGGTAGCAGAAGAGAGCTGACGAGATAAGTCTGATGCTGTGCTCCGTCTGTTTCTTTTGGCAGTAACTGCCAAATACCGGTCCTCATTCGGCGTTGTAACTCGGGGGCGACCTGTGCTGTATCATCTTCTCACATTACCATCCTCTTGGAATCGTTGCCAAAGCCTGGAGATGACACTCTGGGCGATTCCAAGTTCCTCGGCTACTTCCAGCTGGGTACGTCCACATCCCAGTCGTCCGATAATTCTACCACGTAAAAAATCATCCAAATGCTTCCTTTGTGCCATAACTATGCGGTTATTGCACTGAAAGGCTTTTAAAGCGCTTGTGAACAATTTTACTTCTTTGCCACCATTCCTTATATACCCCTCTCTTACTCTCTCGTCATTGTGACGTACTATCCGCGCCATCTGGTGGTTTCCTGTAATTTGCATATTTTTCTTCAAGATGTGTGTGATAATTCTACAGGTGAAATTTTTATTTTAGAGTTCAATTTCTGTGTGATTCTGAATTATCCTTAATTTATGGACATGAGTGTATGATGTAGCTATGATTCAGGTATACTTTCTTCAAAAACCGTTTTGTATTATATATATATGTATTGTAAAAAACTAACTTTTCTGTATTATATGTTCAAATTTATTGAAAATTATACTTGTTTTTTGTGCAAGGAAAGTTTAAATCATTAGTTACAAAATTTAAAAACAAAATTTTGTTTTTTGAAATCTTTGTTATGTCTAGTTTGGCATTTATAAATAATCAGTGTAGTTCTTAAATTATATATCAAATGGATGTAGTACGAAGTGGATCTTAAGGATTATTCTGAATTAAATGCACAGCTTGTAAAATAGACATTTCGTTTTTCCTAAATGCTTATTATTAACATTTAAATGGTCATGAATAACTATACGTTTATAATTGTTCGTTTTTTTAAAAATGAATAAATACATATATGTATGAGACCACACTTGTTGTTAGCCATCCATATCTTTCGCTTAACACGTGGCCTTACTGCACATTTGTTCAGAAAGGATGGTCCGCTGTTGTGAAGAAGAGATGCGTAGGATTGTGTATGCATGTATATTGAATATATTTTTTTAACGCATGACGTTAGTATATTTATATTGCATAAAATGTACTCTTCAAAAATATTTTAAAATAATTTTATACATAAGTACAATGGTTGTTTTATTACACTGTTTAAAATTTAAATGTTTTAGAAAAAAAAATTTTCTTCATATAATTTGGGAGTTTTGTTCTCTCTCTCTACCCCCTTAATAATTCGAACTCTCAATAATTCAGTTTTTCATTGGTCCCTCCAACTTCGAATTACCGAGAGCCGACTGTATTATGAATTGGCTTGGAATCTAAAAAACATATCCGCTTCAAAAATTGAATGCTTTTCTGGACGATTTTCAATTGCCACTGATAAATATATGTGAAGCTTTTTCGAATAAATAAACAGGAATAGTTCACGAAATTAATCCTTAAATGCCAATAAGTGAAAAGATTTAAACTTACTTAAAACTTAGTGTAAAATATAGATTTAATATTTGCAACTTACGCACACTATTTTTATAGATTCAGTAACTAAAAACTCAAGTGTAAATGGACCATTCCGGGAACTTAGGCTTCTCCCGTATATATAGATAGGGTGTCCCCAAAATAGCGAACAAACTTTACACAACCAGATTCCTCATGGGGAGTACATAAAAAATGCCCAACGAACTATACCAGTTCGATATAAAGTTTACGAGAAAAATACGATAATGATACGGTAAACGATAATGAATGAATGATGAAGCATGGCGATTCATGCCGGATCCTTCCTGTGTTTCTGTGTATGATTGGCTGGGTATAGCATACCTCTACAATTGGATTGGATGTGGAGGTCCATCTCTATGGCCACCACGATCACCAGATCTCATACCATTGGATTTTTCTCTTTATGGGGCTATCTCAAGGAATTGGTGTTTGGAGACGAAGTGACTGCACAAACGAATGAAGTTGCTCGTCTGCATGCTGCTTGTATTTAGGCGGACACCACGCTGCTGCGAAGTGTGTACTCATCCCTTCCGCGGCATGCTCAAGCTAGTCTCGATATGAACGGTGGATAGTTTAAACATCAGCTCTTATAAGTATTTAAAAATACTGGGGTCGATGTGTCTAATACTGTGTTTTTCGAACTTTTTTTATAAACTATGGATCGCATTGGTTCAGTTCTTTGGTCATTTTTTATGCACTTACAATGATAAATCTGGCTGAGCAGAGTTTGGGCGCTATTTTTGGGACACCCTGTATATATCAAATAATATTTGACTTTTTACTACATCTGTAATGTTTGGCTATTCCTACTTCCCTGTAATCCCCCTTGTTTACTCTCGGACCCGGCTAGAAGTGTGGGAGCAACTAATTGATCAGACGACATGATTCACTAAAATCGTTTATTTATGACAAGAATTAACACATGCACAATAATAATCCAACTAAGATAATTTAGATCAATGATTAGAGCGCGAAGGTTAGACCAGTTAGCCTGAGGATAATATTTACGGATACTCAATTAATTTCTACGATAACCCATACAAGCTCGTTATTAACTTAGACACGCCCTAGCCATTTAGTTTCTAACTTCTATTTAAATAATGCGCACAATGCCTGATCTCTTGTCAGTCAGAAGTTCTACCGAGGAGGCCTTGAACACTACTAGCTGTCTTGATCAGCTCACATCCAAGTGATCCTCACTTTGGATATCTTCAATTTTCCCTTTAATAATCTTAGATTCTTACTTCAATAACTCACGATACTCCCTTCACTAACTCTCAAAACTCACGAATACAGAATTTATATAATAAACTTAATTTACATAATCACGTTTTCTTACCTTCGGTGAAAGGTGGTTGAAAGAAATGTTTCCCTCAAAGAGTCCCCAAGGTATTAGTGAGAGCCACGTATAGATCCGTCACACATCCTTTCTTTAAACATGGAATAACGCATTAGTTAG
This sequence comes from Trichonephila clavata, assembly GCA_019973975.1. Taxonomy (NCBI): domain Eukaryota; kingdom Metazoa; phylum Arthropoda; class Arachnida; order Araneae; family Nephilidae; genus Trichonephila; species Trichonephila clavata. The sequence goes on from BMAO01035016.1 coordinate 12,894, forward strand.
CAGGTTGCAGCGCATTGCACTACGTTTCCCTCCCCATATGCTTAAATTACCCTGTAACTCCTCTTTAAACAGAACATATCCCCAAATATAACAGGATTAAATTAACTCCTTTCTCGAGAGGGAGAGACGCCAGGGTCCTTATCATCGCGGTCGATATATATCTTTTAACTTCCACAATGTCATTTTTCTGGTTAATTTTAACGGTTAAATCCATAAGTTTGTTAGAAATTGCGATCCTCTCGAAGTAAAATAGTTATCTTTTTATTTAGTCAGCTATGTTTGGAGGATTTAAATTAGGATTTCACGAAAGGTTGCCATGTATAACAATTAGTACTACCACACACTAAGTCAAATTGTGTCGCCAAATTGTCATTTGACGTGGCAAGGAAATATGAAAAATAAGATATTGGCCGAGAGATAGATATTATCTCCCTTATTCTGTGTGTTATCAGAATTAGGAAGTCTATTATGAATAATCCAATGTGGGGTTCTACAACAAGAAAAAATCTAAGCTGTTCAATGTTCAAAATAAAAATTCAATCGGAGCTAACAGTTAAATACTTTAAAAGGGGAAACAGCAGTTTTCAGACTGTGGTAGGTGTAATTTTTAAAGAAAAGTAATAGCTTCAAGAAAGTAAACCGATCAGTAAAAATACTTGCGTATAATTTTCAGAAATAAAGCACACATAAAGAAATTTATTATTATTTTTTTTTACATAAAATGTTGTACACAAACTTATTAATTTTGCCTCTTTTTTTTAATGATTTATATTTTTATTCCTTTTAATAATAAAGCTTGGATATTATTTCAGTCATTTATATTACGTGACTCGTATGACGTCCTAGACTATTTAGTCTCATCTTTTCGTCACGTTCATTGTTTCTCATCTTAATCACCGTCTTTGATGTTCGTGTACTTTTTTCTCGGTACCATCACTCGTTTATTTTAAAAAAAGGATCTCGTAATTTTGTATCTCGGACAAATGACGAGGATGACACCGTATTCTTCACACAGTCCTGTTTGTACCTGTATTCTTAAATATAAGCATCAATAATCAATTCCCAAATCAAAATCATGCTATTAAGACATTGAAGACAAATATTGTCGAAGCATCGAAACACTTTTCGTTTTCTGTTATTTGATAGAATCTGCTGATGCATTGAAAATGTCGTTGCAAATAAGGGAATAATGGTCTAGAGTAGAACTGTAAATACAATCAAAGGCCGTAAGCGAGCAGGTGACAGCAACTCTTTAATACAAAGTAAAATCGGTCGAGTCGCTGCTATTCAATATAATGAGATCCCAATATATGTCCCAAATCTAAGCTTTAATTGATCTAGAAATTTATTAATTGATCTTGACTTTCAAAAATATTTTTAAATATATTATATTTTTTATTAAATTTCTCAAAGAATAAAAGTATTTTATTTATTTCTTTTTTAGAGTTTATTGCTTTTTGTTAATTACATCTGAACTGACAATTTGATTCCTCTATCTTGATTCCGGTTATAAGATATTGCTTAGTTTAGTTTCGACTAGAAAAATTTACTTAGCTTAATTCTGGCAAAAATTTACTGATCAGTTAAAATCTAGCTAGAAGGTACTACTTAGTTCGATTATGGCTTGAAGTGTCAAAAAAGTAAATTTATATGCCCGAGCAACCACAATACTTACTCTAAGACAGAACAGAACGCGGCAAAACTTCCCAGCCGTATGTTGCTTTGTGTTATCAAGCAACACCAGAAGTCCTTGAGATAATAAGTTATTCTTTTTGTGACGAATAATCTCCTTAAATTTTATTAAAGTGAATAGATAAGTGGAACAGTGAGAATATGATAAGTACCTACGAAAGGAAGATTTTAAGATTTATTTTTGGAGGAATTCAGGAAAATAGAACGTGACGAAGAAGATCAAATTTTGAGCTCTATAACTCATATAAAGAATCTGACATCGTTAACTTCATCAAATTACAACGAATTAAATGGGCAGATCACGTTGTCAGAATGGACGAACACCGCACCACTAAAAAAGCCTTCAATTCCCAATGAATTGGTACACGGAGAAAAGGCAGGCGCCAAATCTTAGATGGATTGATAGCCTAGAAAAAGATCTCCTAGTTTTGAGAACTAAAAATTGGAGAATACTAGCAGGAAGAGAGTTGGCCTTGAAAAGGCTTCTTGAGAAGACTAAGGTCCACCCAGGGCTATCGAGCCACTGATGAAGGAAGGAATAGATAAGTAGCTGCATTGTAATTGTTGTACTACGGGAAGCTAATTCCACGAAATGAATTCTATGTATTCTCCTGAGCATGATTGCCAACAACTTTCTACAATGTCAATGTTTTGAATTCTTACCAATAGAATAGCTAAGAATCTTCCAAGTCATTGATTTAGCTTTTCTCTTCGCACAATGTTGGAACACTCTTTGTTTCATAACGGTCTGAAACAAAAAATTCTTACCCTTTCAGCAAGTGAAATTACCATGTCCAATTTTCCATACTCTCAATTACCTGGAAACCCATGTACTACTAATCTTTCAGTAGCTTGGGCGTAGATAAACGGCATCCCCTGATATAGCGTATGGAAAATCGCATTGTTTCGATAATTGCAGAAGAGTTGATGGTTTTTTCCTCTCAATTATCAAGGTCATCAACACGACTCACTAAAGCCCTACCTTTCGTTCTTCGTTTTACTGTCAAATACTTACATTTTGAAATTCGTGTGATTCCATTTTCTTATTTGTTGCACAATCATAAAATGCTAGGCTTGCAATAGAATGGACCCGGGTTTGAATCCCGAATAAGGCATGGATGTATCTTCGGGAAAAGAAGTCTAACTTTCGCTTGAAATGGATTCCCGTCTCGAATGGAAAGCAGCGCACCCCTTCTGTTCTATGCTGGGATCATCGTTTGTAATAAAAAGTTTATGTTCTTATGTGTTTTTATAGCCTGCTTCTGTTCGATTTGTCGTCTTTCGTATGTATCCCAGTATGAAACAACAGCATAAAACTAGTATTGTATACTGCAGTAATTTCATAATATATTTCAAAGAAAGCTATCCCATGACTCCCGTACCCCTCTAAAAATAGCCTGAATTGAGACATTGATTATTCCATACAGAATAAATGTTATAGAAACTAATTGAGCTACACTTACGCCATCTATCGGCGATTATGTAAGTGACCAATGTGTGTGTGTGGAGCGGGGGATAATAAGCTTAACTTCTACATACTATCGTCTTTTTTATGTCTGTGTCATAAACTTTATCACTATACTATATTTGCATTTTTCCCAAAGAAAAAACATTGTCTTTTCCAAATAATAAGAGGAAAAAAATAGTTTTTTTACAGAGATATAATATTTTAGCGTAAGGAATTACATTACAAGTAAGAAATATTAAATAATGAATTCAAGCACCAATTTTTCGACCATCATCTTTAATCGGTGTAAGAAAAATAACCATCAGAAAAACGAATATTTACAGTATGACAATAAATCTCCATTATATTTCACTTACGAAAAAAGTAAAGCTTAAAACTTTTCCCTATCCCTTAAATTTAGCATAGAATAAAAAAAGGCGTTCATAACTCATTGAAAATTAATCTCTAACTAATTTACTGTTATCTAGGAAAGCTTATGCCAGCCAAACCAAATTAATAACGCATAAACCGTACCAAACAAAGAGTTTGTAAAGAGAAAAGTGAAGCGCGTTCATAGGATAGTGAGAATATTCAAAAAATAAAATTGAAACCATAGACTTTTTAAACCCATCTCCAATTTTCATTGTTTGCTAACATTCATTGAATCTGACGCAGCTGAAAGGCAAAAAGTGCTAAACCAATCGATCCTTCGTGATTGTGAAGGTTGGAGGTTTAAAGGTTTTAGAGGTTGTTTAAATATTTTTCTTCCTCAATCTTACTTTATCGGATTTATGTCGATTCAGGAAGCGCATATAAGGAGAAACAGAACTAGTACCGAAAACAAAAATATAAGACAAGCTGAAGGATGAATTCTTTGGATGAAAATAATATTAATCCGTTTATTTGTGTGAAATGGATTGTAAAACCAATAAAATTTCAAAACACCTGAGCTTCACTTAAGAACTATTGCTGTTGGTTTTATTAAAATAATGAAAATCCAGAGGTGGAAAAAAATATGATTTGTTTTCAACTTCCAGATTAAAAAAGCGTAATAAATAATTACAAAAAAAGAAATGTTTAGAGTTTGTCTAACGGATGATTTGTTTATTTATTCCAAGTATTACTTGGCAGATGATTTTGTATTTTGCACTATTTCATCAAATTTTCAGAGGCAAATTAAAAAGTGACAGTTCAGATGGGGCTTCAGAAACAGCGATTAATGTACTAAATGTAAAAGAACCTGTCACGTCCCGAAGTTCGTAGGTGTGAGAGAGTTCGAAGAAGAAGCAGAAAATATCTTAACAAGTAATATAAATTTTTTTAAGTCAATTCCTACTTTGAATTTATGAATAGAAAGAATTTCATTAACGATTGAAAATTTGAACAAGCTGTACATATATAGGGATAAAGTGAACTAATAGTAGGAATTGAAAGAAGACCATGATTTGTCTGCAATGTCGTAACAATGCACATCCGATTTGGCTGAAAAACAGGTTTTCGACGCCAACTTCTGTCATTGTTTTAACAATTACATTGCTACAACAATGGAGACAAATCTAAGTTGGCGTCGAAAACTGATAATCCATTAATTAACTAGTTATTAATGAATTAATATTTAAAAAACTCTGTGTTAACATCAAATGCCATCCAGTACAAGTTTTAAAAAATTTATTTGAACTTGTTTGGATGAATAGAAAGTATTTTTATTAAAGATTGAAAATTTGAGCAAGATAAATAAATAAATATATATTGTTACGAATTTTGTATAAAATAATGTAAATAATTTGTATTTGGATGTGCAATGCCTTTATATTACTCTATATTTATTTCATGTTAAGATTGTAATATTCACAAGCAACGCCGTTCCTTACGTTATAATGGCGATTCAATGGGAACTTGGCGAAATATTGGCGATAGAGTCAAGTTGGCATCAGTTTTGGCGACCAATTTGGCGACATTGGCGACCCACTTGGCGACAATGTTGGCGAGTTCGGGACCCTCTGGATTTTTCTAGAAATTAGTAGAGAAATCCACTAATTTCTCGATCTATGACGCGAGCGCATCTTTCCGGAACCTTCGGTCCCGGCTATAAATAGAGTGATACTCGCCGCAAGAGTCAGTCTCCCTCTTCTTAAACTGACTGAAACTATCACAGCTGGCTTTGAAAAACAAAGATCCACTGGGGCCGTCTTTTTAGACATTCAAAAAGCCTTTGACAGAGTCTGGATAAACGGCCTCACATTCAAACTTATTAACTACAAAAAATTTCCCACCACCACTCACTCACCTTCTCCACTCTTACATCACTAACCGCACCTTCTCGGTGCGAGTTAACGACACTTATTCAGATACAAAAAACATTTATGCTGGAGTAATCCAGGGATCGTTACTCGGTCCCATCTTATTTAACTTTTACCTAAATGACATACCAACATATTCACTCACTGACATCAATATGTACGCAGATGACACTGCGGTGCTCGCATGTTTCAAAACACCCAAAACAGTAACTTTTGCACTAAATAAGCATCTCGCACTCCTAGAAAATTACTTCAACAAATGGAAGATCAAAATTAACGTCGACAAATCGGCTGCGGTCGTTTTTACACGAAAGCGTACACTCCCACCCCCACCCACAATGTACAACACAATTATTCCCTGGTCTCAGGAAACTAAATACCTTGGTCTCATTTTCGACAGTAAACTTACATGGAAATCACACATTTTACACGCTCGCGACAAATTCCGGAAAGTAATGTTTAAACTCTTCCCCCTAATCAACCGGAATTCTCATTTAGATTTGCATAACAAAGTGCTTCTCTATACAGTCATTTTGTTTCCCATCATGTCATACGCATGTCCAGTTTGGGGTTATGCATCCAAGACCAATATTAAAAAAAATTCTAGATACCGCTCAAAATACTCTCATCAGAATGATAGTTGGCGCCACTAGACGCATGCGCAACGCCGACATTCGTAATTGTTTAAATATACCATCCTTTAAGCAGCATATCCAAGATATCTCGATTAAATTTTTTGATTCACTCAATAGCTCTGATAATATTAATATGCAAAACCTTGAAAATTATACAGCCAATATTAAGAGGAAGCGACCCAGGAGAATTCTCCTGGACTCGTACAATCCTCCATAACTTAAATTTCTCTTTAAATTCTCTTAACTATTTTGATCCACTTTTATTTATTGCATTCAATGTTAACTGCTCTTGTGGTGGAGTGCTCAGAGCTCCCGCTACACTCAAGACTATAACTGCAGCACGGCCGTGCGCGGTCAATGCGAAGGAGGATGTCCGCCTCGCCGGTCGCTTTTTTCATACTTGTCTTAAATTTTTTCCCCTACTGGACATTGCGTCGCCATACATCATTACACACACTCACACCCCCATGGGAAGCCTTTTTTGAGCCAATATCCTCATCACTACTACATCCAAATTGGAAGACGCTCTCTCTTCCACCAGATTCCAAAACCGAGCCGCCAGAGATCATTGCCTCGAAGCCCCGCCTACCGGCCTGCCGCCACTCATCCAATTGCTAAGCTCCATACTATCCAGCATGAAAATTCAACTTAACCAAGACCTATACAGAACTTTTTCTAGCCAGATAAGGGTCTGAGGGTTCCCAGAAACCCCTGTACCCGAAATTATATCCGCAAGAGTCAGTCTGGTTTCAGCCAGCGAGTAACGAGTTTGATCTCAACCAGCGAGTAGTAAGCATTGTTTTTTTTAGCGATTAGTAGACTTGCCTTCAACTTGATCAGCTCGGCTGTGCTTGTGAATAATCATTTACAAACGTGTATTTTAGACACTGTTTATTGTGTCTGAGTGCTGTTGCAGGTGTGAAATCCTTCTGTTATTTATTCTGTGAATTTTGCTGCTTAATCCTGTATTTCAAGGATTGATCTTCGACAATAAATACTCATCGCTCTTAAAGAATTGCCTTTTTATTTACGACTGATTTTTGCATAAAATCCTCGGACCCCGATCTACGTAAAAATATATATGTATATGAAATAGACGTGGCCGTTGAAAGGTATTTCTTTATATGGGATTTATGAGGCAGTCTTGTGATTATTTATATCTGCTTTATTCCACATCTTGAACACATAAAACATTACAAGGACGACACAATACACACACACAAAAACCGAGCTGCAGCCGGCTACATGATGAGACACAAAACAGAAGAGAAAAAGCCTTGGTCTCCAGGAATCTCAGTATTTATAGGCAGCTTAAATCACTTGATCTGAGTGGGTGGATAGGTGTAGTTTAAAATACTCTCGTTAGGCGGCTGGTTAACTTATTACTAAAACGTTGGTCTTGAAGGGATGGACCGCAGATAATCAAAGATATTTAAAAAGATCATATTACTGGGATTATTACACACACACACACACACACACACACCACACACACACACACACACACACACACACACACACACACACACACACACACACACACACACACCACACACACACACACACACACACACACACACACACACACACACACACACACACACACACACACACACACACACACACATATATATATATATATATAAAGAGAGAGCGTGAGCTAGCTAATAGTAGGAATTGAAAAATAGCTATTTTTATTCTATCTTTAGCACTTTTGAATATATACAGTTTTATAACTTAACTCTAGGAGCAATGTGGAATCCCAATCCTTATTCGGATGTACCAGAAAATTAAAACTCACTTATCTGTATTGAAACTCTTTGTTATTATCCTTCTCAAAGCCCGATAGCTCGGTCAGCTCCAAGGTTGTTTACTTCACCGATTCCGGCTGGATTCTACGTCGACTACTAATCTCAGACCACCCAGTCACTGTTCACCTTTATTAATACTTAGATTTCACGCTTAACGACCAATGTTTAGCCATTATCTCACATACCCAAAGACAGGTACTTAAATAGTAGCTACATTTGCACGAAATCAAGTCATCTCAACGGAAAGCGGTTTTTAAACTAAAATCCCAGTTAAAGAATATTTCACCCAAGAAGATTAGTAGAAGCACTCGAATAGTACCCTTCACAAATAGAAAACTATTTTCAGTTTACCATCTAGATCTAAATAATACAGCTGCTTATGACTTTTTAAAAAAATTTCTACAATATTTTAAATTCAATTGTTCTGAAATTTCAAATTTTAAAATGTTTATTTTTCAAATCTTTTTTCTATTGGGCCTCACAGTCACTTTAAAACTGCACTGTTGGAGGTTAGAGTTCGACAGGGTTATGCTACTCCAAATGAATACCCAAATGAGGATTTTCTGATTGAGAAATAGGTCCATCTGTCGGCAAGTAAGTCGCAATGAGATTTCAAATGCTAGAGATGGTATGTGTCAAGTTGTGTTTTAAGTTATTAAGAGAATCGGCTTTAATAGATAGTAAAGAGAATGCCAAATTTGATTGCCTACAATGTAATAATGTGTGACATTGATAATATGATAGAAGTAACACACTTGTAACAGTTTCCTATTGTATATACATAAATATATAGGTTGATTTTTTCCTTGATATGTGTTTTACTTGGAAACATAATCATAATACTAAAATTGTAACATAATTTTAGTATTTTTAGTCTTCTTCTTATGTTATGATATTTATCTTTAGTATTGATTTAATCTTATTCTTATTCTATGCCTTGGAGTCCTGTGGTATAGGCAAATATAGGGAAAGGTTGACTGGGGTCTTCAAACTTCGTTTAACCCTAATTACTGAGGCTAAGAATTTGTTATTTTACTTTTGAGGATATCGTATTTTTGACCTATTCTTTCTTGTTATTTATTGCTTTGCTTAATTTAGATTTATGGTAATTTAGTATACGTTTATTGATTACACTGGCACACAACTATTGATTCACTGACAAGACTTGTGTGTGTGTTACTTGGAATATTGCAAGTTAAACCAAACTATATTTTAAAATCTTTACGTAGCATGGGGAAAGAAAGAGGTTTCAGTTCTTTGTTAACTCCCTTTTATAAGCTTCACTTGTATGTAACGGAATCTTTGAACTCAATTTTTACCCACTTTAAAAGGTCAGATTAATTTGAAATTTTACTCACTTGTCCATGACCAATGACAATACAATAATTTAACAACTTTGTTCCATTGTCCTGATAAGGATCGTCAGGATTAACGGTTTCCCATTTTTAGATCCTATCCCGCATCTGGCGATTCATTTCAGATCCCATTTCCGGATTTGGTGACTAAAAGATTAAGTTACAAATTAGTTCGATTAAATATAAAAGGGCATTTTTTAGTTTTTTAAAACTATAATTTATTTATATAATACCCCTTAAGCTTCCCTTGTATGTAACGGAATCTTTGAATTCAATTTTTACCCCCTTCAAAAAGTCAGATTAATTCGAAATTTTGTTCACTTGTCCAGGACCGATCACAAAGCAATGATTTAATAGTTTTGTTCCAATGTCCTGATCAGGATCATCAGGATTAACGATTTCCCCTTTTCAGATCCCATCCCGCATCTGGCGACTAATTAATGGCAGATTTGGCGACTAAAAATTAAATCACAAATTAGTATAATTAACTATAAGGGTGTTTTTTAGTTTTTAAAACTACAATTTGTTTCTAGTTGACTTAAATGAATTTCAAGTATAAGCTTTATACAGCTCGAATATAGCAATAATTAAGGAGAAAAAAGTCCAACCACTCTTACATCTAAAATAATTTTTGGGATGATCCAAAATATCATAATCTGATTAAACTGACTATATATGTATAATGACATTCATACATTTACTACTTCTATTTAATTAAAATGAAAATATTTTTTTGATTATTAAAATTTTGATAGAGAAAGTTTTATCTCGATTTAATGAAGTACGGAAGTGCATATAGACGCCAGCCCAGTGAAATGACAGCAGAAAGAATAAGATATTCCTGTGGAGATAGGAAAAAATTTGTAATTAGTGAAATATTTTGCATATTTTCCCTTTAATTGGTAATCTCGCGCATTCAGAAAGTTTCCAGTGACGACACGTTATTATCTTGGAGGAGGAAGGCACATTAAGATGGCTTCACGGCAGTGCTTCTTTCGGAAGCTTTTATAATTTCGCACGGTTCAGTAACAACCATTCCACGAAGAATTATTAAAGGCATTATGCTTAAATTACCTTTTCTGTCATTCTCTGAAGTCTTTTGAATATCATTCTTAAGATTTATTAACGGGGAGTTTTCTTGATATGTTTTAAAAGAAATGAAAACTGTTTTTTTAGAGGGCTTTTAAAGATTTCTTTTAATGCTTTATACATATATCATATGATCTTTTGATCCCCACAGTTTGACAATAATGAAATTCTAAAGAGCATGTTCCACAAAGACGTGACGCGAATAAATCCTGATTTTCTTGGAGATCATTCTTTGAAAGTGGATTTTATGCCATGTTTGGGATAAATTTATTATAAACTTATAACGAACTAAGATAAACTAACATCCAAAATAGAATTTTTATATTGTAGAATTTAACCTTTTCCTCTTAGAATTATCCTAAATTTCAAATTTTGTGAAATGTGCTAAATTTATTTGACGCCATAGTCACATGATATAACAATCACTTGTTGCCAGCCTATCAGTTAATGTACTACACTGATACCAACTTTTGCTTTTTTGCAGAAACTTTTTTAAAAAAAAAAGTACGTACTTGTCAAAAACAAAATACTCTTGATTTAAAAGTACGCGTTTAATGTAAGACTTAAATTTTTAATTTTAACGAATTTTTTTGAAAAATCTTAATATTTGAACATTTTTAACCATTTATCAAATCTGAAATTTTATCTAAATTTCAAAAGAAGAAAAAAAAAGTACAAATGTAGTGTCAGTTATGAATTCAATAGAGAACACGACGTGGCAGCATTTTTCACGTGGCCGTTTTGAATGTATCCCATTCAGCTTATAATTTTCCGAGTTAAGAGCATTAAAATAAAATTTTTGGGCCGTGGGTAGCCTAGTGGTTAGAGCATTGGACTCCAGACCGGACTCGATGGGTTCGATGCCCGATGCCACCAAATCCCCACCGAGTATAAACGGAGAACGTGCTCGTTAAATCAGTGGGTCCGTATGGTGTCGCCATCTATCGTGTTGTTCCGAGCAAAATCGCACTGTCACCTTATTGGGGGCTCAAAGCTTAGGCTAACGACAGGCGTAAAATTCTAGCCCTTAGCCGCGATGAATTTCGTGGACCTTGATCTGATGTTACTGTCGATCAGGTGGCATAAACAACAACACAAAAAATAAAATTTTTCTAATATTACATATCAGTGTCTAAAACATTTTAATACAAAGATATATTTATACTCTATTCTTAAGAAATCTTGTTTTGTACCAAAGGAAAGATGAAATTTTTCAATTCTAAAACTATAAAAAGTAATATGATTATGAAAAACAGGATTTATTAAATACAGTTGCGAGAGAGAATATACTTACCAAAGTGTTTTTCATTTAAATACCTCTCCATGTTAAGAAATCCCTAAAACGAAAATTTCATACCAATACCTCCAATAGTCGGGGGAGTATTCAAATACAAATCTTATGATCGGTAATCGAGAATCTCAGGTACAATATAATGTTTATAATTCATAATAACCACGCCAAAATTATCAAACAATGTTAAGCAAAGGGAAAAGAAGTATAAACCATTTACGTAGGAACTATAAAAAGCTGGGATGCTCAAAAGTTGAATATGATAGTAATTTCTTTAAATAGGAGGCGAAACAGAAGTCAAAATCAGGGACGTCTTAAGGCATGGGCCAACTGGAACCGGGAACAGGGCCTCTTTCTCCGTGGAGGCCTCATTTAGTTCATGACTCTGTCTTAATAAGATCATGATCCGGATTATTTTAATGGTAAAATATTATTCCCGTACATATTCTCCGAAAGACAGGGAATTTCAAACTACATATCAACTGGCAAAAAAGGTAAGACTGTATTATTATGTGATGACCGTTGTCCATGTTTAGAACTAGGCCTATATAATACCATAAATAACCATTCAACTCATTTAGTCGAAATGCGGCCATCAGTCGAGCCGGTATGTGCTTAGGTTTTTGAGATTTTGGGTGTTGTGCACATTTATTTATTTCAAATTACCGTTTGAAGGAGTATTTGACAATGAATGCTATATACTGTCTACTTTTAAAGATTTCAGGCAGGGCCTACTTTTGCATAGGGGCCCAGGGTTTCAAAAAATATTAAGGTTTCTCTCGGACTAGGGCCTCAAAGAGTGTTAAGACGTTACTGGTCAGAATAGAATGAAATTAGACAAATTTAGTTAGAAAGCTTTTACAACTAAAGGGAAATTGATAAATACCCAGGTTGGAGATGAATATATATATATTTTTTGTGTTGTCGTAAGGAGTAATAAAGGTTCCCAAGCTCATCTAGCGATACATTCTTTCAGACATTGGGATCAATTGTTGTTCCAGAACTGTGACCTTTGGGGTGCCCGAATCTCGCGTCCTATTACCTTCATACATGTTCGATTGGTGAAAGGTATGGTAATTTATAATAGAGGCTACAGTACAGATACACAGAAGCCATATGATGCCAAGTATTATTTTATTAGGAAATTCCCCCGGGAGGACATGTCATGAAAGGTAACGCAACCACTCGAAGGATTACATAAGCATACCGTTGATCGGCCAAAGTTGTATGCAGGATGACTAGAGGCGACACGATGCCATAAGAGATAGCACTCCATACATCACATCAGTAATAATGACTATATGCTTCCGAAAATCAAAAATTAATTACAATTTAAAAAATATCAAAATATAGTTGAAAAAATCATCTTTTTCATTTAAGAAAAGTATTCAAAGTTTTATACTTTGCTAATGGTAACAATTTAATTGAAAATAATAGGAACCTAAAATTAATTATCAATAACTAGCCAGTTTTTACAATTTATAATTAAAAAAAACTTTATTATAGGCATTAATTCTTGAAGAAATGGTGAAAATAATCTCCAAGTCTAAAAAATCCCGATGCACTGAGAAGGGATTATTTGCTAAGCGAAATGATGCTGTGTCTCCGATTATTCGGAGAAATAATGTCTTTGTAAGAAACTCAACAATTTCAAAGGAATTGAATATTTTATTTAGGACATATCCCGAAACATCTGGTTTCTTTTTGATGATTTTGCTGACAAGTGTTATGTTCAAATGGTAAAAATAATCACCTCAATATTCAGTCCCAGTAATTTATTTTGATCTTACTAATGGACACGAAACAAACACAAGTACATAAATGAAATTCAATTCGATTGAAAACACATAGTCCGCGTCCTTTCTTTCTCCCCGTGCTTTCATCACCCGATCACGTTTTTCCGACTCAGGCTTTCTGGTTCAAGCTGCTCTCCTTCAGTCTCGTCCGGTCCGATCTGTTTTTCCCCTGATTGTCAGGTCATCTTCTATATATACCACACCGGCTGCCAGATCCTCCCATACACGTTTGACCCGTTGCTAGGTCTTTCATATATGCTTGACCTGTTGTCAGATCTCTCATATATGCTTGACCTGTTGCCAGATCTCTCATATATGCCAGGTGTGGGTGTTAGATCCAGACAAATCAGTTGACGAAAGGTCAACGTTTGGCTCTTATGCAGTCTGTTATCCAGATTGTCATAAATTCTTAAATCTAATGTCTTCAAACGAGTATTTACTAAATCCTCACCAACTGTCGAGTCATGTTGGTTAAGTTCATGGAGAATCAGAGTCGCCTTTTCACCACACTCAAAATGTGTTCTGTTGGGGAAAGATCAGGGATTCTAGCTGGTCAATGAAATTTTTCACAAGAAAGAGAACAATGTTAAAAGAATGAACACACGAGGGGGCTTAGAACACTGTCGGTGAACCCGCAAAAAGGGCATTGCGAATAACACACAACCAAATGGGGTCAGTTAAATAAAATAGTTCCTCAAAACATAAGTTCAGACGACCAGGTTGTGTAGTGAGTGATATATTAGTTACCTCTGCTTAACGTTCAAGGATTTCATTAGTCATCATGGGAGCTTAAATCGATAACAGACTCATCCCCGAAACAATCCTAATTCATTAAATGAGTCTAGGTCGAACAAGATCGATACTACTGAAAGCACGATTGTTGACGTATGCAGATTAGGAAAGTCAATGTGACTTGTGTCGTGATCCGTGAATCCCTTCTATATCCTTGCTGTCGTATTAATGCCTCAGTTATACTATAACCTAAATCGTTGAAGTGACGAACTAAGTGCTTTGAAAATCAGTCTGTCCTCACATTCTGTACTTTTCTTCGGCTTTTGCTTACTTTACGCTATTATGGTTCAACCATTCCAGCTAACATCGGTGAATGGGTATTTCTCCAGAAGCAGTTGTTGAAATATTCTTCGAATTTGCTACTTTCAGCCAAATTACTCATCCTATCTCCAATACGGATGTACGCCAGTGTTTCTCAGTGAGGCGCGCCCACTAGGGGAGTATGATAGTAATAAGTAGGGGGTGTGAGCATATCGAAAAGTCAAACATAAAAGATTAAAAAAAATATTAATTTTTTTGAAAGGAAGCAAAAAAAAAAAAAAAAATTCTAACAAATTAAAAAATAAAATACACGTTTACCCGACTTATATACGTATAAATGTATCAGTACTTCACAATGTATGTGATAATTAATTTATCAATACTGAATGATGAACAATTCTAATAGTTACTAGTGACTCCCATGGGCTTGATTTGCAGAGCAAAGTTTTTTCAAAGAAAGACGGTTGCAAAGACGTCCGATAGGTTGCCAGATGGTTGCACAGAAGTCCACGAGAGAATTCCAGTTGCGATGGATATAAGATAGAGAGCAACAAAGATTAGGCTATTTTTCTGTTGACATTTATAAGAGAAATGGATGATTGAGGAAATAAATACTTAACTAAATTAAAAACTATTTTGCAACCTATTCCAAAATGAAAAGTAACATAATACTTATTCTATTACTTAAAAGTAACACATAAAATTTTTAAAAATTTTGATAATTTGTAAGGCTTATATAATTAAGGTCGTATTGTAGCTTTAGCTTCATAGTACATTATTACTGCCTTCAATACATAGTTATTGTATGGGGAGGGGACGCAGTGAAAATTCGGTCACAAATATTGATAGTTTGAAAAGCACTGATGTATGCTTTTGCTATGTGTGAATCCGCATGTAAGGCATTGCTTCAGTTCAAGCAAATAGGTGGAATGAGATTTGAATGGAAGGTAGGACATCAAATTTGAAAATTTGTTTTGTTTTAAACACTATCTGGTTCCATTTTTCAGATATTCCAGCAATTTATCTTCAAATTGTTGGGTGATGGATTTAAAATGGATGAGGGGTATTTGGATACAGAAATCTCCGTACAATAAAATGATTTCCTCAAGGTTTAATATTTTTTTTGTCTTGTAACGTAATTTGTAAAATTCGATTTACATAAAAGCTATTTAGTAACAATTTGTTGAAATTCCAAACAGTTCCTTTTTTTATTATATATGTAATGATTAATAACACAAGAGAACGCTTAGGTCTGGATTTTTATCTCGAAAGACAAATCTGTTATTCTACATGACCCTCATCCTTCCTGTTCTGACTTAGGCCTCGGAGATCAGGACTATAACCACGATGTAGGAAGGGATTTTGAAGGATCTTGAACGCGAAGTACCGAAAAGTGTTTCCGGAAGAATTCAAGAAAATGGTATCTGCTATGGAAGATGCAACACCGAAACCGAATGATACGGAATGTTCAAAGAGAGCCAGATGTTGTCCTTTACTTTCAAATAAGCCACCTCAGTTGTACTGGACATATATAATTCGTATGCAAGATAGTAAAATTGTATAAAAGACCTCTTTTCGGCTTGACCATGTAGCACTAGAAGTAGAGGAAAACTTATCGATGGAGAGATACAGTAGAAGAGGATTGCTTGGTCCTTAAAACTAAGATGGAGTGGTTTGGTAATGAAAGAAAGTAGAAGTGGTTAGAAAAGTATGGTATGGGTGAGTGAGTGAGTGTGTGTGTGAATATTAACGTCCCACTGTTCAGCTACACGAGGGCTTTTGGGGACGGACGGTCCATGGTCCAGTGACGCGGACGACACCTGAGCTGGCACCCCCTCTCCTAACTACCACATCACACCAACGGGAGGACGTTTGAGCTCTCGACAGATTTAACGTGCATCGCTCCCCTACACGGCGGGTCTTCAGGGGTACTGGGATCGAACTCATGACACGCTAGCCTAGACAACTTGGCTACCGCGGCCACTCGGTAAATCCTGGGCTGTAGCATCCAGAATGATGATAATAATTCTAATAAATAATTCTAAGAATTTAGCTAGATGGTACAGGTAAGTGTATAAAATAGCCCTATTAATACAAAAGCAAACTCGTAAGATTAGTTCTAAGACTACAGACAGTGGCGTAACGGAGAATATTAGGGCCCTGCAAAGTCAGGTTTTTGGGCCCCCCTAGAATCCTGTGCCCACCCTTCAATGTAGGGTTTGCGGGGGTAATTTGGAATAATTATTATTTGCTTCAGTGACATACACAAGAATGATGTGGGAGGTTACACTCCCCCCCCCCAATCGACCAATAGGTTTTGAATTTATACCGTAGTTTATTTCCCGGTGTTTTCGGTTACATGTTTTCTTAGAATGTACCCCCTCCTCCTCATAAAAGAATATACAGAGCGTAATGGAGAATATTAGGACCCCTCTATTTTCAGGTTTTGGGCCAAAAGCCGGATCTTACAAAGAATTGCAAAACCATAATATCAAGCTTTGGGCCCCCTAGATTCCTGGACCCCTCTCCACCGTTATGCCACTGACTACAGGTCTCTCTTTTTCTCCTCACCCACTCAGTATATAATACAGTATATAAATTTATGGAGCATTAATTATAAATAATAAAAATACAAATAGATCTAATATATTACATCAAAACATCACCAAAAACGTTTTCCTGGAATAAATATAAAATAAATTAAACAAAATCACACATAACTGAGGTGTTGAAATCTCGAGCTACGATTTTTACTTGACATATTCAAAAACCTTTGAACTCTCTATTCCCCTTATTTCATTTTCTACATCTACTTTTGATACAATATTTAGAATTAACCTAGGTTTCACTGAGGGCTGACATTTCGCTGACAGGCGTTGTATCCAAAGTTGAATGTAAATAGATACCACTCAGGCCGCGGGACTGTCAACAGACAGTTAGAGAAATTACTCTTTATTTCGTAATTCAATCCAATTCCTCCCGGGGACAGTTGAAAGTGAGCTGGAGCGGGTGAAAAATATCCAATCAATGAGCACTTGGGATTGACAGGGAGCTCCAGGGAATTAGGTCAACATTTAGAGCCCTTCAGCGAGGATTAATGATAGCAGGAGGTATAGGTAATGATGTTTGCTGACTTCACTGCCGCTGTGTCAAATTCCAAATGTTAGCTTTGAATTTAATACGGTATCTTGGGTTTTCGACACCTCAGTTGATTTCTGCTTCAGTTTAGTTTTCATCAAGGAATTTTTGGTTTTCTTTTACTTTGCTTTTCATGCGTAAGTAAATTATACTTGATTAAAAATTTTAAGGTAATTTAAAAAAAAGATTTTGTGTAAAGGAGAGCTTTTAAATGTAATTAAAATAAGAAAATTTATTAATAATTCTTTTCTCGCACATCAAGAAAAATTTAAACAAACAAAAATTATTTTTTTAAAACACATTTGTTAAAATAAATTAATATTAAAATAAATACTTTTTAAATCTTTAAAAATAAATTATCTGAGAACTGGGTGAGTTAGTTGTCGAAATATAATACCGGCTTGCAGGTCAAATCCTATTCACCACATTTAACTTAGATAACAATCCCCATTCCAGTTAGGTTGCTAGCTAGGAAAGGGGTGCCAGCTCAGGTGTCGTCCTCGTCACTTGACCATGATACAAAATTATGAAGTCCGTTGCCAAAAGCCTCTTGTATAGCTGAACAATGCGACTTTAATATTCATTCATTCCTTCAAATTATGTTGCATAATTTCTATTTAACCATGGTATGTTTATTTTTCTGCATAAACTGTTTTAAATTAGAAACTTCCTCCTATTATCTTTTTGGCTATATAAATTAGTCTCTCCATCAGAAAGTGCTAAAAAATTTTGGTTTTACTTCAAATCACATTTATTTTTCTCGGAAAATTTGTGTTCCAATATTTTATTCAAAATTCTTATTTTTATTATTTTTTCCCCATGAAGTATTTTTATAGCTTTAAAAAGGGCCTTTTCTATATTTCCTTTATCCAGGATTCATTTTGCAGTTTTTATAAAAAAAGTTTCCTTGCACTTACTGATTGGCTTTCTTAGCTGCAACCCCATTGATCATATTAAACTCCACCCACCTCCCGATCTGAAATCAATTAAATTTTTCGTGCTCTGCACCGATTTTGAATAATTCTTTCTCGCACTTAATGTATCTAATTATATTAATTTTTTCATAATCTATAAAATAAAGATTTTATCCTCAAAGTAAAGTATTTTAACAAAGGACAAAAGCTAAAACGTCGAAGTCACTCCTACTTCCAATGATGAGAGGTTAAAGTCCGAAAGGGCTAGGCACTCTGGTCACCCTTCCAAAGATATTGGTTTCATTTCACATTTATAAATTATTCTCTTCACCTTCTAAATTAGAATCATGCAACAGGACTGCATCAGCAATCTGTAATCAAACCCCTAACTGATACTGGATACCTCTTTGCTGTATTGAGGCCCAAATCTAAAAATTCTTATACAATATATATCTCGAAGAAAAGTGACTAACTCAATCGTTCACTTATCACGAAATCTCCACAACTACCAGACCTTGAAATTTGATCAACGATTTTTTTAAGTAGAGATCCACTAGAGACTCAGTGGCCGAGTGGTAGCGTATAGCGCTTCCACAGGTCCGGGGTTCTATCCTCAGGATGGGCAAGGTCGACTCAGCCTTCATCTCTTCAGTGTGTCGATAAATGGATACCAAACTTGCTTGGGGACTAAATACTGGGGGTTTCACTTCAGACTGACCACCTGATCGGGACATCTGTTCAGGCACCTCAGCCCCAGTTGCCACACATACCGAGATGAACATAGTAAGCCCTGGTCCTCATGGGCTATAGCGTTACTGAGTTTAGTTTTAGAGATCCACTAAAAACGAGCTTTTGAAGAAATCGACTCCCAAGGGATGTTGCGAGGGGTTGATACAACCGGTTCAAAGATGGCCGCACACAGCGGACAGTAAACCACGCATCCGTAGGTGCTCAACAAGTTGAAATATCAATGTTGCCGATGAAATGTGCACTTCAGTCATGCTGGATTGTCCACAAACCTCGTTTACTAGGTGAGAAGTGGCGTTGGATTGATACATTCAATTCTGACCGAAGACTTAAGAATGAATAGAATGTCTACTAAATTTATGCAAATGCTGCTGACAAGCATTCCCTACCCTCTTCCTCTCGTCTGATTCAGAGTCTTTTCGCCAACATAGCATTCTCTTAGTTTGACAAGTCTCCTATTCACCTGAAACGGCCCCGTGTGATTTTTAGCGATTATCAAAATTGAAAATTCCTTTAAAAGGACCCTTTTTGAATACAGGAAACAGACTATACAGAACGCGATAATCCACCTGCCAAGCATTTCAAACAATTGCTTTCAAAAGTATTTCTAACAATGACGAGAACACTGGGAGATAAATGTATATTACCAAAGTAACTTACTACTTTGAAGATTCATGTATGAATAATCTGTGTGAATAATTATGTTTTTTTTTTCTACCAACAGTTTGATGCTTCTTGAATATACCATGTATTTGTTGTACAACTTATCTTTGTAAATAAACTTGAATATTATTATTTTTTTTATCTTACCCTGTATTTTTATTTTGCTTGGATTTGCATTGAATCTTTAACACACCTTCGTAATTTAAAACTATGTAATATTGGCAAAAATTGTTCTCTTCAGGTAAAAAAATATTAGTAAAAGATTAATATGTGCTGAGCATGGGGTGGTTCCCCCCTCCCCGGTGGGCTGATTGGTTTCTCTAAATCCTTTAAGGGGAGTTCTCCCTTCCAACATTTCACCAACAGTCCTCGTATTGTTCCTTAGACTTACATCAATAAACAATTAGTCAATCTTAACATTTTGTTCATCAGTTAGATTCGAGGAAGTATTATTAAATGTCTTAAAATTAAATAAACTCATAACTATTTAAATTTCTAATCCTGTATCGATAGGGACGAACATTTTTTTTTTATAAATTTGCTCTAAGAGTTTATTGAATTGATTTATTGAAACAATTTTGCTTCACAAACTCAAGAATTCGTAAGATTTGGAAACTAACTCTCTCTCTCTCTCTCTTTTTTCAACTTCTTCCAATTATTTGTGTACAAGTTTTCTCCAAAAATTTCTCTATCAGTGATACACAAATTTTACTTTTGTAAATCTGAAGGCATTTTGCTTCTCTGACAAAAACACATACTGTCTGTATCCGATCTAACATATACCGATAAACATATTCCGAATATAAGCCAGAAGTGTATTTCTTCAAAAATTTACCAAAAATTCAAAATTTGTATATAAGCCAAAACCCCAGAAAAATATCCTGTAATTTATAAACATGTCACCAAGAGGGTGATAATGTTGCCAAGCGAGCAAATGAGCGGAATATTTTTAAATCAAATTTCTGTAAAGTAAAACGCCAGACGCCAAAGACGGTAGTTTTATTTCTGATAACCCTATCCGAAGTAATTCCATTTTTTTAATTTTATTTATTTGTTATCTTGTACACTGTCTGTGCTAGTCATACTTTTAGCGCCATTTTTTTGTTTGTTTGGAGAAAGAGCGGGAAGAGATAATCGTACATAGCACGTTCTCTTCGACTTATGCTTCGTGTCCTGGAGGGAAAATTAACTGCATGATTGATTATATGCATTCAGACACATATGAGTGAAAGTGAATTTTTTACGAACTGTTTATAAACTCAGATTCTGATGCTGACTTTGAAGAATTTATAAATAATTTTTTTTCTTTATTGAATTAATGTTTCCCTCGAAACATCTATAAAATTAAAAGTTAAAATTGTTGATGCATATCTAAGTAAATAAAGCTTTTTCAGGGGGGGGGGGATATCATCCATTAATATAAGTTTTAATTCTATTAACGTAACAGGATATTCAGCTTCCCATTACTCTTTTCACAATATATGATTCTCTACGAAGCTATTCAACAGTATTCCTGAATGTGCTTTATATCTATTTCATTATGGTACAAAGCACCACATTAATAATATTGATCCTACTGATGTGGATTGAGTTTTATCTACTCGTAATTCACTACTCTCTCAAAGATTTGATTCATTGTAAATACGTTAGACTGAATTCTGAATAAATGAATATTATACATGATAGATCTCCAGAAAGTAATAATGCTTAAGTGAAAAGTGTGATTAAAGAAATTTAAATATACTGAAAACTATCATTTCATTTAAATTGAGGAATATAATTGAACAGGGTTATAAATGTATCTCACGAATTGAAATACATTTAAAGTTTTCGGAATAAAACAAGTTATTTGATAATGTTTATAGGATATCTAATGAGAGATAGGAAACTTAATAGAAAACGTTAAAAAAAAACTCAGACTTAATTTACTCAAAAACTTTAAAAACATTGTTCTCTTAATTTCCCTCCTCATGTTTTGATTTTTAAAAATATTTTGTCTTGATGGGAATAAAGTTCATTTCCCACTTGAAACAAAACCAAGAAGATTCAATTTAAAATATAGGGTAATTGTAATTAAAATCCCCCTAACAAAATGCTGTAAGAAAAGGACCTCTGGTCAGAATGATTTCAAATTTGAGCTGAATACACTTGAAGAAAGGGGAAACAGTATGACATAAGAAATATACGACAATAACAGTAGAAGACCCTATAAGTGAGAAATGAAAATGGATTCGACTTCAAGGGAAATTTTGATTCGAATGACGATTGCTTTGGTATGAGTTGCACATTATACTGTATAGTTATAACCCGAACTTACACGATAGGTGGGACTGAGTGATAAACGCGTTAATCGAATTCGGGTAAGTCGGGGTACACTTTCGCTTATAAATACATATGGATTATTTTTAGTTGGGGCCGGAGACGAAAAGAAAATAATACTTAAGAGAAAAATGTTTAGTAAAATTTTAGATATTACAAGTACACACAAAATCGCAAACCGAAGTTATTTTGATGTACAGTAGAACGTTGTTTATCCGAACCTGTATTATCCGGAGCGTCAAGTATCTGGACCAAAGTCCGGATACGTTTTCGAACAGTGCAATGCTCAATAGTTGTTTCGCGTGAGGCCAAAATTGATGGGAAAACCCAAGGTGAGGGATATTTGGGGAATTTCAGCTGTGTTATTTGGTAAACAACTGTGCGGAAATCTTAGGTCAGTTTGATTCCGAGTGAGGGGTGTATATGTGCTCTTTTGTTGAGTTGTGAACTGCTATTGCTTCGAATTCAAAACGGAAGCGCAACGGCCTGAACAAAGAGACAAAACTTGAAATATTGAACCGTCTCATGAGGGAGCGTCTCTAGTGCAGTTTTATAATGTTGGAAATTCAACAATTTCTGACATAAAAAAAACCGAGAAACCATTTTAAACCGGTTTTTTTTTGCATTAGAGACAGCTATGAAGTGGTACAAACAACAATCATAGCGCTGTTCTACTCAACTACTGCTGCCCAAGAGAATAAGAGACCTTGCAGCGGAAAGCTGAAAGCTTGAAGCTGTACAATGGTACAGTGAAAAATAAGTGATTATTTTCCATGATAAATGTAAAATTGCTACATTTTGCACCTATGTTGCTTTTTCTTCAAGCACTTTTCCCGCATGTGATGGTTTTCAATATTCGTATAGTGTCCGGTTACATATACTGCATGGATCGCATCCGGTTTTTGGTTCTCCGAACAATCGCGTTTCCGAACGGTGTACGGTCCCAATTGACTCGGATAAACGATGTCTACTGTAAAATATTTCATGAAATCTAACGTAGTCTGCCGCTTTAAACATATTTTTTCTCTCCCTCAAAATGTTTTCGTAGCATGGAAATTATTCCTTGTTGTGTTGAAAAAATACGCTCTTTGGAGTCTATATTTTCTAAAATCTGTTACTCTTTTTCAATTAAACTGAGGTCATCTGTCCAATTCCCAATTGCAGGAGATAAAGAATTATGTAATCAACTTGAAGAACTAAAAAGACAGCCGCTAATAGGACAACAAAAAATCAACAAAGGCCGTTAATAATGAATGAAATTCGTAAGAAATGCTAGACATATCTGCAGGATATAAAGAACTATGTAATCAACTTGAAGAACTAAAAAGGCAGCCGCTAATAGGACAACAAAAAAATCAACAAAGGCCGTTAATAATGAATGAAATTCGTAAGAAATGCTAGACATATCTGACACATCCACTGATGAAAATATTTTTGATCCAGTTCGTAATAAACATGCACACTTTTTATCAAGTAGCGATGAATAGTTGTTAGTAGTTTTATTTCTAATTTCAGTTTCAATTTTTATGCGTTGTATATACTTATAGACTGTGAATTTTCACTGTACACTTTTTAATTAAAAAAATGAATAGTTTTTGTTTTTTAAATATGTATTATGGATTTTTTTATTACTTTTTCTTGCACGTTTTTTTGGGAAATTATTTAGAGATTTTCATCTTACACCAGCTTTTCTCAAACTGTGGGGCTCGCCCTCCTTGGGATGCATGATAACCCTACATGGGGGGCGGGAGCGTATCGAAAAGTCCAAAATAAGATATTTATAAAGTAATTATTAATTTACCGAAAGGAAGAAAAACAAAATACATTCTGACATGATAAAAAATAAAATTCATATTCACACTGATATAAGATACTTATAAATGTATCAGTATGGCAAAAAGTATTTAGTAACTGATTTCTCAATACTAAATTAAAAGCAAGTTTAGTAATTACTAGTGGGCTTCATATATACAAAATATAATACATGTATTGATAATATGTGTAGTTTATAATATTAAAGTCGCATTGCAGCTTTAGCTTCGAAGTACATTATTATTGCATTCAATACATTGTTGTTGTATGAGGGGGAAGGGGCGCGATGAAAATCATGACTGAAAATTGGGTCGCAAATATAGAAAGTTTAAGAAGCACTGTTTTACACGATTTTTTTTAAAAATTGTAGAGCATATCTCCAGATTTACCAAACGTCACATGATTTTTTTTTTTTGCACGGTTTTCTAAGGAACTTATCTGCAGTGTTTGAAAAAGAGTAGGGTGTATACAACAAGCTTACAATGATTTTTTTGCTTTTCTTCATGTTGTGAATGATTGGGTCTTACTCTTACTTAATTCAGTAAATTTTTTCTTATAAATGTTAAAACAAGATGCAAATTTGAAAAACGAGTTCAATTCAAACATTTTTTAAAGCATTAAAACTATTTATAAAACGAAAAATGAAAAAATTTTCTTAGTTTGGATTAAATGTTAATCCGAAGAAGATTTTTCGATGTTCGGTGATTTGAGAATTAGCAAATTTACTGAGAAAAAGCTGGAAAATTTACTTTTCTAATTTCCCCTCCAAATTTCCTCTTTCAAGTCTACACAAGACCCTCTTTCAAAACTGTTTTTATAAAGAGTAATATTAGAGGTAATTAATGATATTTTTAAGATTAAATTGCTAAAATAATTATGAACATAAGTCAACTAAGCAATTATTTAATTTTTTTTTTCAAATTGGAAGTTTCCACAAAATTTTTATAAGATTTTCATCTTGTAATATCTTTTAGTTATTTTAAGGTTTTTATATTTTCAGATTATATTGGAAATAAAAGTAAGCAAGGAATTGAAATTTTAGTTTGAAAGTGTAGTTTAGAAAATATTTATTTTGAGAATTCTCAGAGCTAAATTCATACCGAAATGTGTCGTAATATGAAAGTATCTAAAAACCTTTCAAGACTCTTGAACAGAAAAAACGACCTTCGCACAGTGCTTCTCAAACTTTCAATATTTGCGACCCAATTTTTGATCATAATTTTCATCACCCCTTACAATAACAATTTATTGAATACATAAATAAAGTACTTTGATGTTAAAGCTAAAAAATACCACCTTAATAATTATCGTGATAAACATTAAACATTGTATTAAGTAAGATATATTGAAAAGTAAATTACTTTTAAGAAATAGATATTTTAAGTAAGTGTTATTCTTAAGTAATAGAATAAGAGCATTGTAGGTTACTTTTCCTTTCTAAATTTTAAATTAGAGCAGATTACTCAGTAACTTTTAATTAAATTAAATGTTTATTTCCTCAAACATCCATACTGACCTCGGCTAAATATAGAAAAAGAGCTTCGAGTGTCATTCGAAAAACTTTGCACTACAAAGATAACCCGATGGGAGTCACTAGTAATTATTAAACTTGTTCTTAACTTAGTATTGATAAGTTAATTATCAAATACATTGTACAGTACTAATACATTTATAAGTATGTTATATCAGATGTAAATGTATATTTAATTTTTTTATTATACCAAAATGTATCTTTTTTGTTTTCTTTCCGTTAATTAATATATATATATATATATATATATATATATATATATATATATACACTGCTGGCCACCGTAAATGCAACACCAAGAAAGACAAGAGATAGCACAACAAAATTTATTTTGTAGATAACATGTTGACCAAGTATCAAATGATTAAATTTCTAAACTTCTGTGAAGTGTGGTTCCTGCCAGAATCAGTAGCCAGGGTAGCCGCCATTGTTCGAGATCACCGCTGCCACACGCCTCGGCATTGATTCAAAGAGACCTTGGATGTGTACTTGGGGTACAGCAGACCAAGCAGCTTCCACACTTTGCCAAATTTTGATCTGGTGTGGCAGCTGGGGTGTAATCTGGGTTAATCGGGGAGCAACCATGGACCACATGTTTTCTATTGGCAAAAGATCCGGAAAGCGAGGCGGCCAGGGAAGCAATTCAATCTGGTGATTGACGAAGAACCTTTGGACAATGCATGTCACGTGTGGTCACGCATTATACTGTTGAAATATGGCTGTGACCAAGCCCTGAAGGTAAGGAAGGACAACTGGCTCCAACACCTCGGAGATGTAGCGCTGGCTGTTTAAAGTACAGAGAATGCGTACTAGAGGAGTGCGAGAGTGATATCGAATACCGCCCCACACCATAATACCCGGTGCAGGACCAGTGTGGCGGTGCATAACGCAGCTGTTCAGCATCCTCTCTCCCCGGTGTCTCCAGACTCGAAACCGACCATCGTAGTGTTGCAGACAGGTGCGTGACTCATCAGTAAAGACAACTTCATTCCATTCTGCCGCCCACATCCTTCTTTCATCGCACCATTGGTGGCGGAGACGTCTGTTGTTCTGCGTCAAGGGTAGACCAAGCAATGGACGTCTTGCGGACAGACCACTCTGCTGTAAACGGCGTCGAATGGTACGCGCAGACACTGAATGATGCGTTACAGACGCAATGTGCTGTGCTATGGTTCGTGATATGACTAAACGATCCGTCACTGCCATGCGCACAATTTTCCTGTCCTCACGTGAAGTGGTTAACTGAAGTGGATGCGATCGACCATGTCGGTTCGTCGTACCCTCCTGCATCCAACGGTCCCATATCCGCATTGCAGTTGTTTGGTTTCGTCCAACACGACGACCGATTTCTCTGAAAGATAATCCACAGTCTCGGTAGGCCACTATCCTTCCTCTACCGAACTCGGATACTGGATCAAAAGCTGATCGCTGTTTTCTACGAGATATAACTGATCGTTTTCTGAAAAAAACCACAAGAAAAACACAATTGCCGAACTTTAAATCGTCGAAATCTCCAAACCTTAAATAGTGCTTTGAGTTGGTGCAACAGGCGTGCGTGATGTGTGTCTACGTTGAAATTCTAACCATTTGCATATCTCACCTCCGCTAATGCATGTTGTAAATTTCATGTTATTTACGTGCTTCGTTCAGGGTGTTGCATTTACGGTGGCCAGTAGTGTATATTAAAAATAATCTTTCATTTTCGACTTTTCTTATACTCACGCCTTCATGTAGGGTTATCACGACCTCCTAGGGTGGCGCACGCCATAGTTTGAGAATCGCTTCTTCAGAAAATTTGCCTCCATAAAGTCGGTCGAGAAAAAGAACTTTAAAATTTGTAATGACACACATTTAGAGTGACAACATTCAGAAAGTGTCAAATATTTTTGAAACTAATAGAATATATGATGAGAGAGTTCAGTATCCTTGTCAAGCTGCTGGTGAGACACTCAACAGAACAAAGCAAAGATTCAAGATTCAGACTGCTTTGCGGAACAGATGGAAACAAGAAATGTAATAAGGCAGGGTGATGTGTTGTTTGATCTGCATTTCAACTTAGAACTTGAAAAAATAATTAAAAATTCCAAGATATAAAAACCAAGAGATAAATAAATCATGTTCCAAAATTCAGTTTGAATTTTAGCCCTTGAAGACGATATAGTTGAAGATTCTTAAGGTTATAAAACCCGCTTTTGTGGCGCTGAAGAATCTGACACACAAATGATTAATTTCCAGTTAACGAAAATAAAACTAAGTGTGTGCATTATTCTAAAGAAACAGATTCTACTACTCACAAGAAAATCGAGGATAAGAAAGCTGTAAAAGTTACTAGTTTTGTATATATAACTAAGCTCAGAAGTTAAAATCAAAAATAACATCGTATATCGTACCAGAAAACCAGGAAAAAATTTCTGCTGTCCCTCAATGTTCAATATTATTTTTTTGTTTAAGAAAATACTTAAAATTAAACCTGGTCAAAATCCTAAGATATTGTTCGATAAATTTCTCTAATTAGATCTATACTTTTCTAATCATCCGAAACGTGGAAAATAACAAAAAAGTTGGAGAAACTCTAGGAATTTTTAAGAGAACGATACTGAGCAGTAATTTTGATGGATAACAGATTGTCGAACTCGGCATAAAAGATCAAATTCAGGACTTTACCAAACCCGAAGAATTAAATGGGCTAATTTTATGGTTCTTGTGAAGAAAAACAGAATTACCTTACAAAATTTCCTGATCTTGATTAATGGCTGTTTTGAAAAAATTTCTGATATTTCAAGAATTGGATGGTAGCTTGGAGAAAGTTTCTTCAGAAGATCAGGGTTGCACTAGGCATTATCGACTATTGAAAAAAATAGAGAATTGGATACTAGATCTCCATTTTAGGCCCAAATTTTATATCCGGTTGGGTAATGTGGAGTAGGAAGCTTGGCGAGTACAAAAAACATTTTTGTCATTTTTAGGATATTGTGCCTTCTTAAAAAGCCATTTTTAAGCCAGTATTTTTTATCAGTTCCTTCTTTTGCCTTTTTATGGACCTAAAAATAAATAGTTTTAAGCAAGTATTTCTGGATTACGCTGTATGTATATGCACGTGTAATGTGATTTCTGTAAACATTCGGAAGAGCCGAATGGAGAGAATAATATGAATGTATAATAACATGATAAAATCCTTATTTTTTCCCCTACTGTAATTCCTTAGCTGAGAGAATGGAGGGATTTTCCATCTTTTTTTGGATTGTACTCAATTAAAGTGGGTCACACATCACCACTTTTTTATGTTTTAAAACAATTTAAATAGACAAGTTTTCTACTCGGTACTTCCCTTTCTCACGAATTTTTCAAAAATCAATCAATCAATCAATCAATCAATCTATATATATATATAATATTGTTCTCTCAGTATTGATGTGCTTTATAAAATAAATAATTCTAATAAATAACTAATTCAGAATTTAATTGCAATGACTTCATTATTTTTAATAAATAGATTTAGCACTTAAGATTTATTTTACGTCAAATGAAAAGGTCACTTTCATTTTTAGCTTATTTTAATTAATGAGCTCATTTCATATTCGTTAGAAGCATCCAACTACTTGAAAAATAAATATATAGTTTATGACTTAGTCTTTTTTCCCCTCACAGTCTCTTATGTTCTTTAATAGGAGCAAGTAAATATTGATTGTGAGCAGTTTCTATTTCAGAGCCGAACAAGAAAAGAAACTCTCGAGTGGAAATGATAAAGATTTGTTGACCTTTTATGGATGACTTCAAGTTTCTTTGAGGCTTTAAGACTATTATTTAAGACTTACGAATTGGATTCCCTAAATAGGTTTGCTCAACCGATCTTCACCGCTAAATGATTTTGATGGAGTGGAAAAATTAATAATTTCCCCTTCTTTAAAAATATTAATGAATCTTTAGAGTTACTATAAAAATATATAGAGAAGTACATCGTTTCTATCTCAGAGCGTCTTAGAGCTTAGTAAAATATTAAACTCTTTTTTTCTTTCTTAAATAACAATGATTGAAGTTCGTAAGGATTTGCTAATTTTCTATGTATTGGACATGGAAAGGAAATAAATTTCGAAAAAGAAGTAACTTTTTATAGTTGTTTGAACTAATCGAGGAGAATAATTACACTAGGCAACAAAAAACAACAACTTTTTGTCGGTTTTCTAGTTTCAAATAGCCTATTCTTATTAATTTTGGGTTAAAAAAAGGAATATGTAAATGGAATTTATTTATTAGCTCTTGTTTTTAAGATATACAACAGCCCATCTATCAATTTATGGGTAAATTTGAAGAACAAAACATTATTAATTCATAAATACAATAAGTCAAGTTTCAAGAAACAGTGTTCTTATTCGAAATCAGCAGTATTTTTTAGTCTATTTCCTGTGAACACTTCCTTTTGGATTGTCTCTTGGATGTCAAAGTCCCAGTGTCCTTTATAACTGTCCAGCAGTAGTCTGCAAGCTTTGCCTTATTCCAACGACCCTGATATCTACGTTCCATTGCTGCAATATCTTGCTGAAACCTTTCACCATGTTCATCGCTTACAACTCCACAGTTCTTAGGGAAAAAATAAAGATGGGAATGTAAAAAATGGATCTATTGAGACATGTTGCCTCCAAGGTCATGGAACTTTTGTAGAAGTTTTTTTCACCAACTGGATAGTTCTCATCTTTTTTGCTGCCTAGAAATCATCGTACTACACTTTTAAAGGCTACTTTCTCTTTCCCTTCTTGAATTAGATCAAAAGCGGGGTCCTTCATGATTTTCATGAACTTAATCTTTGCATTGCTCAATGTTGGGAATTTCGATCCTAGGTGTTGGAAAGCCTCTCCATCCTTGTTAAAGGATTTCACAAAGTTTTTCATTAATTCCAGCTTAATGTGCAGGAGTGGAAGCAGAATGTTAATTGGGTTTACTAGAGGATCATTTGGGGCAATTCTCTCACCAGATTTAGGTTTCTGGACGACCATTTGTCTTGTATTTAGTACGATTTTCCATCTCTACTGTCCCACAAACTCCGAAAACAGCATTACTTTGTATGGGCTAACTGCATTCCCATGAGTAAAGCAGTGACTTTCAAGTCACCACAGATCTTCCATTTATGACCTTCGTATTTTATTAACTCCAGAAATAATTTCCCATTTTCATAAGTTTCCTTACGTGAACGGAATGTCCAATGGGAATGGATGGAAGAAGATCGTCAATGTGCTGTATAACATTGTTTTCAAACTATGCTTGGAAGAGTCTATAAACAACCTCCAGTCATTTGGATTATAAATTATGTTCATGAAATTCATCAAACCGTTGACATCAATACATGCAACCACATGTTCTTTCTTCTTAAAGAAATGAAGATTCTTTCCAAGAGTCCTGTAATTTGTAACCTTGACGCCTGGTAGGAGTAGATTCCATTGCTGGAGTCTGGATGACAGAAGTTCTGCTTTCTGTTTTGGCAAGTATAGATCTTTTACGAAGTAACTCGATTCTGCTTGTTGTAGTCTGTGGAGAATCGTTACTTGAATCGAGCACTTTCGTCTTCTTTGTTCTACTGACGTTCTAGGTTACACACAAAACACACCTGCAGAGGGGGCGCTGTTACATGCCTTTCGTAGAAGTTAAAAAATGATTCCGAGGAAAGTGCTTCCATCTACCCACTTGAATGAACATCGCAAAGATTATGCTCAGAAAGTAAAGATGAATAAAAATACAGCTATTTATGAGTAAGGATGAGTTCTGATTTTTGAAAACAAGAGCTTACCCGAAGTTTTTATGGTGATTTTCATGTTTAGCGGGCCAAAATACTTCATATTAAACTATTTTTGAGCTTGAAATCTTTTTGGTGTTGCCTAGTGTTACTAATTAAAATATTAATTTGACTCTTAAATATAATTACTGATAAAATGTGTTCATTTTATTTGAGTTTTTTTGTTTGAAATTTTATTCCTTTAGTTGGGTTAAGTATTTGATAAAACCAATTCAATGTCAATGATCACCATAAAATGTGTTGAAAGAGAGAATAATTTGAAATGTACAGAAATATTTTAAAAATAAGGTGAAAAAAACGGAGTCATAAGTTCGTCAGAAAGCTCGTTAAATAGAAAACACCCTCCAATTTTTGGGGGCTATTTTACGAAGAAAATAGCAAAATGTTTTTGGTTCTAGAAAAAAGCTCGTATAACAGAGAAATTTGCAAAATAGAGGTTCGTAAAATGGAGGTCCTATTGCATTTATAAATAATTCCATATTGCATCTGATTTTGAATAGTTATAAACTGATATAATATACGTAATTCCAATAGTTAATTTTGCTATTTCTTAGTAATAATACATGTTGTTATTTGAAAACATGCTCAAAATGAGAAAAAAACAGTATCTCATATAAGCAAAAATAAAATTTTATCACATCTAATAATTTTTTTAAATTTCAAAATTATTTCTTCTTCTGTAACTTTGCTCCGTCTTCTCTTTTAATAATTATCCATAATATCAGTAATGAATTTACACTGAATACAATGTCATTAAAGGCATTCATAAAATTTATGAAATTCATATCTGAATAGGATGGGTGAAAAAATACCGAGGGATATATAAGCAAATTGTGCTTTGATAAATCATATTTATGAGTTGATTATTCTTATTTCTGAATCTAAGAAACACATTAACCAGTGATTTAATATTTTTAATTGTTGGTTAGATAAATAAATAATCTAAAAATAGCTTGGATAGAATAAGTTCTGGAAAGTGTTCCCTCTGAGGGAAAATTTATAAGCAAAATTGAGCAAACACTTCAATCTTTCAGCAGTGCCTAACCATATATACTCCTTATCTATATAAGAGAGAAAAACGACTCACTTATCACGACATCTGCGAAGCTATTAGGCTTACGCACGTGAAATTTTATATATATATATATATATATATAGTAGGCATATCCCTTTCAACAAGTAGAGATCTGCTAAAAATGGGTTTTGCGAAAACCGACTCTAAGGGGAGTTGCGAGGGCTTAAGGGCGTTGTAGATAAATCTTCTCTTTTTGAACTAATCGATCTACAGACTTGAAATTTGGTAGGCATATTCCTTTCATGGAATAGAGATCAACTACAAAAGGGGTTTAGCGAAAATGAACACTAAAAGACTTTTTTTAGAGCTTAAAAAGGGTGCTATATAAATAAATATATATTCTCTTGTTTGAACCATTAGAGCTACAGGCTTGAAATTTGTAGGCAAGCTCCTTTTGTGGAGGAGAAAACCTCTGTAGGAAAGGTTTTTGTGAAAATTGAGCCCCAAGGGGCATTGCAAGGGCATAAGGGGTGGTATACATAAATATTCCCGGTTTTGAGCTATTAGATCTACGTGTTTGAAATTTTGTAGGCATGTTTCTTTCATGGAGTAGAGGACCTTTAAAAACGGATTTTGCAAAAATTGACTCCTGTGATAGAGCGAGGAGTGGGGGGCTTAATGAGAAAAAAGTTTCCCGTTTTCGAAATACTAGATCAACAGTAAGGAAATTCGGTATGCATGTCTAGAAAGAATCTTACGGAAATTGGCTCTCAAAGGGATGGGGGTGGGGTGGAAAAGGGGCTTATGGATAAAAAAATAATTCGGTTTTTGAACTATTAGATTTAGACTTGAAATTTTGAGAGTATGTTAATTT
>BMAO01035017.1:0-35762 GCA_019973975.1 Trichonephila clavata
TTTCCTCAGGACGATAGCACTTATGAGTGTGTATGCGCGATGTGAGTGATTTCTTTAACTATGACATTAAAGCTCCCTTTTTCGAAATTTGTTCTTGCGTTGGTGTGGTGTGGTACTTAGGAGAGTTGGGTAAAAGCTTAGGTGTGATCCTCGTCACTTGACCATGGTTGAAAATTTCGAGGTCCGTCGCTAAAAACCCTCGAATAGGCGCACAGTGCGAATTTATAAATCACTCACCCACTTTTCAATTCTTTCGTTGCAATTTTTTAGTCCCCGGAAACGAAAATGTAGCCTTTTTAAAAATAGTTGTATGTTGAAAAAAGACAGAAAAGTATAAATTTTTCAAATTACAAAATTTTACTATTTTAAATCTTGAAGTAAAATTGTGAGGATATTTTGAAATGTTCGACACACGGGAAAAAAGTTTCATGCAATTATCTTCATAAAAGAAGAAATTATTAAATGATTGTTTTAATTATTTTGAGTGTTTCGTTAAAAAATTTGTTCAAAAAAGTTTTTGGCTTTTTATTTTTTAAATCACTGACTGTAAAAGTTTTAAAAATCATTTTTATTTAAACGCAACGATTTTGATTCATTTTAGAAAGAAATCATAAAATATGTAAAATATCATTGTTTTGTAAAAAAAAAAAAGTTTTTTTTTAAATTCTTAAAAAAAAAAGATAGTTTTCGGCATTTTAATTTTTTTAATCACTGATACTAAATGATCAATGAACTTTCAAAAAATCATTTTCATTTAAATTCAACTATATTTATTCATTTTAGAAGAAATCATAAAATACAAAACAAAATTAATTATTTTATACTAATATTGATTAAAAATATTCATTTATCAAATTAATTGTGACATGCAAATTTAGTGATTTTTGATATATTAATAACACGCAATTAATAATGAAGAATTTTTTATTTGAACATAGCTTTTATTTTTTTCTAAGGAAGTTAAGCTTACTTAACTGAATAATTCAAAAAAAAAATTTCGAAATGGACAAATTTTGCGTTTTTATTATGAAATTATATGTCAAAAAAAGATTTAAATATTAGGCATTATTTTAAAGTAAACTATAAGTTTTATGAAAGAGAACAAAATATTTGATATTGATAAATATTTTAAATGAGTCTCAGAAATGTATTGAATACATTTTGTCATCTTAATCTAACATCTATAATGATTTAATTTTGAAAATTATCTAAAGAAAAAATGACGAAAATTGAAGCAAAAATATTTTTTTCACTCGCATTATTTTTTATTCGCCAAATTTACTGATTTCTCCCTGTATAAGGCAGATTTTTTTAGTGTAAAGCTTGAGTTAGATGCGGTCAACGGTTAAACAGTTCAAAGGTCTTTGGCGCAAAACTATTTTTCGACTCCAAGGTTTGGCTAACTGTAAACTCGTGTAGGGCATAATTTTTAAGTTAATGCTTTCAAACTTCACAAATTAATTGCAAAAATAAAGTACTTTTAAATAAAAAAAAATGTACAAACAATACTGTTTACATTATTTCTCGCCAAAACAGTTTTTTACGAAAATCACAAAAAAAATTCTAAAATCCGTAATTTTTAAGCAATTTTTTCACTCTTCGTACAGAATACGGATAATATTTTTTAATACACGGAAATAAAGTTTCGTGCGATTATCTTCATAAGTGACAAAGTTATTCAATGTTTAGTTAAAATATTGAGTATTTTTTGAAAAATCTTTAAAAAAAAGTTTTGGGAATTTTTTTTTAAATGGCTGGATCTAAAAGAGAAAGGCTTGAAGTTATTTAGTGTAGAATATCGTTTTAATAACACGAAAACAAATTCATACGCAACAATTTAGAAATAATTTGAATAAAAACGCATCAGTATTAACCCCTTTTTTTAATTCTTAAAATATATAAAAATTAATATTTTGCAAAAAAAAATTATACCGTATTGTGGCGAAATAAAGGATCTTTCCGATTCTGTAATTATTTTTTGTCTGATTTCAACAGTAAAAATTGGATGGCAATTTTAAGATGGTGGAAAACGTAGGATCACCGCTCGGCCGAAACGGAATGGAAGTTCTGCCAAGTAAACAACCCGCAGGAGTAAAACAATTAGGTGTTTTAAGGTTTTAAATTAATATCTTTTTAACTAATTGCAATATCGGAATGAAAAATAATTTACATCCTATTATCAGACCTACTGAATATACGCACAAAATTTCATTAGAATCGGTCTAGCGGTTTCGGAGGAGTTTGGTTACAAACACTGTGACAGGAGAATTTTATATATTTTATATCTATATATATAAAGGAGAAAAGCGACTGACTGACTAATCACGATATCTCTGGAACTATTCAACCTACATACTTGAAATTTGGTAGACATGTTCCTTTCATAGAGTAGACATCAGCTAAGAACGGATTTTCCGAAATTCGAAACGCAAGGGGCGTTACGGGGGTTAAAGGGCGTTATAAATAATTGTTTCCATGTTTAAACTACTCAACGTACAATTTTGAAATTGGGTTAGCAGATTCCTTTCATACAGTAGAGAACCGCTACAAAATGAGTTTGGTGAAAATCGTCATCCAAGTGGCGTTGCAGGGGCTTAGGGGGCGTTATAGATAATTATTTTCATTTTTAAAATATTTGACGCACTCTCTTTAAATTTGATAAATAGATTCCTTTCGTAGAATAATAATCAGTTACAGAACGGGTTTTGTGAAAACAGACTTTTAAGTGGCGTTGCGGGGGATTAAGGGGCGTAATAGATAAATATATCCGTTTTTAAACTACTTCACCAACCTGCTTGAAAATTGGTAGATAAGTTTCTTTCATGGAGTAAATATCCGCTACAAAATGGGTTTTTAAAAATTGACCCCCAAGGGGTGTTGCGGGGGTGAGTGGTTTAAGGGGCATTATAAATTCCCGATTTTTTAACTATTAGACGAACAGTCTTGAAACTTAGTAAGCAGATTCCTCTCATAGGGTAAGATACGCTACAAAATGGGTTTCGTGAAAATTGCCCACAAGTGGCGTTGCGGGACTTAAGGGGCGTTATAGGTAATTATTTCCATTTTTAAACTATTAGACGCACAGTCTTTATATTTGATAAATAGATTTCTTTCATAGAGTAGAGATCAGCTATAAGAAGGTTTTGTGAAAACAGACCTCTAAGTGGCGTTGCGGGGGATTAAGTGGCGTAATAGATAAATATTTTCGTTTTTAAACTGCTTGACCTACCTGCTTGAAAATTGGTAGGAATGTTTCTTTCATAGAGTACATATCCGTTACAAAACGGGTTTGGGGAAAATTGACCCACAAGGGGTGTTGCGGGGGGCTAAGGGCAGATATAAGTAATTATTTCTATTTTTAAACTATTAGACGCACAGTCTTGAAATTTGGTGAGCAGATTCCTCTCATAGGATAGAGATACACTACAAAATGTGTTTTGTGAAAATAGACCCTTAGGTGGCGTTGCGGGGGTTCAAGGGGCGTTACTGATAATTTTTTTTGCATTTTTAATTTATTGGATGCACAAATTTTGCTAAGCAGATTCCTTTCATTGAGTGCAATTCCCCTACAAAATGGGTTTCGTGAAAACAGACACCGAAGTGCCGTTATAGATAATTATCCCCATTTTTAAACTATTAGACGTACAGTCTTGAAATTTGATAAGCAGATTCCTTTCGTAGAGAACCGCTACAAAATGGGTTTTGCGAATATCAACTACCAAGTTTAATTTTGGGAGATTAAGAAGCGTAATCGATAAATATTTCCATTTTTGAACTAATTGATCATTCTGCTTGAAAATTGGTAGGCATGTTCCTTTCATGGAATATAATTCCTCTAACAAAGAGTAAAACGAAAATTGACCCCCAAGGATGGTTGCGCGGTGTCAAGAGGAGTTACAGAAAAAAATTCCTGTTTTTAATTGTTAGACCCATATACTTGAAATTTTTTAAGCATGTTTCTTTTGTTGAATAGGGATGCACTAAGAATGTATTTTAAGTAAATCAAGTTCTGCGGGGGGGGGCAGGGGTTACTGGGACGTATTGACAAAAAAAAATCCTTTTTTCGAGCTACAAGGACTATAATAATGAAATTTGGTTTGCATTTTTCTTTTGTTGAATTGAAATCCGCTAAGAGAGGTTATTTTGGAAAACGGCTCTCAACACACGGGATTACGGGGATATTGATAGTAAAACTTTTGTTTTTTTCTGTTTGATTTAGACTTGAAATTTAGCTTGCATGTTCAATTTATGGAGTAGAGATCCACCGCGAAAATTGGTTTTGCGGGAATCCACTTGGTTTTTGGGTTACGAAAGAGCAAACATCATTCTATACTTCAATTTTAGAGATTTTTAGAAAATACAAATTAGATGAGTTCTGCCCTTTTTATTTATCAACAGGTGACAGTTACAGGTCTAAGTATATTTTTCAATACAATCGAATTCTTAATGCTAGGACTTAGATCTCAATAATTTATACATATATATATATAAGCAGTAAAAATTTATAAAACATCATGAAATACCCAGCGAAGCGGGCAGGTAACAGCTAGTTAGATATATACAAATAAAAATAAAATTCAAGTGTCTGTAATTTCAAATTAGCAGCTTTTTACTAAATGCATTTAAAGGTATATACGGTACTCATAGCAAAAAATCAATTTTTAAAATTTTTGTCTGTCTGTTTGTTCCGGCTAATCTCGAAACCTTCTGGTCCGATTTTAAAAATTCTTTCAACAATAGAAAGCTACATTATCACCGAGTAACATAAGATATATTTTATCTCAATAATCCTACAGGAACGGGAACTATGCGGGTAAAACTTTGACGTTGCTTACTCCCCGCCAAGTTGGCGCAAAATTATGCATTTGTTAAGAATGGGATTTTAATAAAAAAATTTCTCACATTTATAACAAATAACTGAAACATATAGTGTAATTTAGTATCTTTACAAAAAGCAATTTTTTAAATGGTTTTTTATTGAACGTGTAACGTTTATTACGTTACGTTTGTTAAATGTCAAATTTAAACTTTGAGAAATATCGCCAAGTTGGCTAAGAAGTTCTCTATTCCGACAATCCCAGACGTTGGAGAACGTTTCTCAACGGAATTACGGTAGGAATTGATAATAAAAACTTCATTTTTACTCTATTAGACTTAGACTTAAAATTTGTCTTGCATGCTTACTTTATGGAGTAGAGTTCCACCAAAAATTGGTTACGCGGAAATCCACCTGGTTATAGGGTACGAAGGTACAAACATCCTTCTATACTTCAATTCTTAAAATTTTTAGAAAATACAAATTAGAAAAGGCCTGTTCTTTTTTATATCAAGAGTCGAGAGTTACAATATATGTATATATATATATATAAACAGTATATATTTATAAAACGTCATGAAATACCCAGCGAAGCGGGCGGGTAACGGTTAGTATATATATATATGTGTGTGTGTGTGTGTGTGTTTTGTAGCAAGCTCTTGAAAAAATAACCGATTGCTTTAAATATGTTACTAGTTTGAGTAGTGATGTTAAGGCTACACAGTGCCCGTTTTAAAGACAGTAATATTGAAAGTAATTTGTGTTTTCTTTTTAGATTATATTATTAAATTTATTCTTCAAATAAAAAAATTTTTACCGGTCTTAATTTTAAAAATTACAAATTTTTCTTGTAAAATACTCAATTTTTAAAGTTTTTTAGTTATTTTCAGTGATTTCTGTTTCTTAAAATTATTGAGAACAAAAGTTAGTATGGATTTGAACATTTCAAACTAATATTCCCTACTAAAAATTCCTTGTTGAATTTTAATAATTATTTTTACAGCTATGGAAAAAATATCAAATTTTTTAAAACTATTAATTTAAGATTTTTAGAAAAAATAACTAGTGCTCTCAGACCGAAATCCATACTAACTTTTAAAGAACATATATATATAAAAATTCTACAAAAAGTTTTCAATATTATCTTGAACAGAAAAAATCCTTGGGAGAAATATATCCTCAAATTTGAAAAGTCTGAGAAAAACACAGTTAGTTTCTAAAGGCATAAAACAAAAATTAATAATGCCTCTAAAGATCTAATTTTTAAAAAAATGTTTTTATCCAAATTATGTACACTGTATCAAAACACTACTTTAATTAAATATGTTATATGAGGATATATTTTTTTTATATTTAAAATATGTTTTACATAAAATTGATAGTATTTGTTATATAGATACGATGACAGAGATTACTCAGCCTAATCTTATCATGATGCTTTCAAAAAAGTTTTGAAACACTTATAAAAATAATAATGATACAAACTGAAATTAGAAACCCCCAGGTTTGTACGTATAACATCTAATTTTTTCTCAGTTTTAAGTCGGTGCAATTTAAAAAGTTTGATTTTTATTACATGACTTGAAATTATTTTACTATAGTGTTATAATACATTTTGTAATATCATAGATAAATTCAGTTATATTTGTGTATACGGAATACTTGAACTCAATAAAGTCTCATTGTAGTATCAGCTGAAAAAAGGCTGATTTTAAGTCATATAATTTTCAGTAGTATTCTACCTCTTCCAAATATTGTCTTTTAGTAACACAAGAATGTTTTGTGCCCGGCAATTTCTCAATGGGAAAAAATTAATGAAAGCAAAAAAAGCTTCTAAGGTTTTTAACTATGTGTAAAAACACAAATATTGCTCTTTAAAAATTAAAAACCTCGAAACATAACTGAACAGAAACGATTTTAGTAGTAAAAGTAAGAGTTAATAGCCATTTCACTGAACGAACCGATTATTCTCCCAAATATCTCTCTTTATATACAAAAAAAATTTCATGATGCTGTAAAAAATTTATTTCAAGGTTTTTTTTAAGGTGAAGTTAACAAAAGAAACTACATCTTTTTTACAGAATGGAGCAAACTCACAGTTTGGACAAATTTACATTTATGATAGGGAGGCTTTGCATGAACGTGCAAAAATAGTTAAACGTGACGATGTGTTACAAATTTTACAGCCAATTATGAAGAAAAAACCGTATGAACTACATAATACAAGGAAATTACAGTTTTACAATTTGAGCTGTGATAGAGTTGCATAATTTGTACAATGGGAGTTGGTCCGCCATTAGGCAGATAAGGGAGGGGGCGGTACCTCCTTCCAGTTTTTAATTAAACTTTTAAGAATGGAAAAATGCTTTAAAATGATTGCTAAACTAATCACTCTCTCTAAACTGTCGAATATTGAAATTGTCAACTCTCAGAAAACTTCAAATATATTAAAAACTGATTAGTTATCAGACTCCCTTAACCTTTTCAATAGAATTTTTGCTATTCCTGGTGGGCGCAGTAGCTTAGTGGTTATGGTCACGAGTTCATGTCTGGAGTGTCATGGGCTCAAATCCTGTTGCCACTAAAGACCCTCCGTGTAGATGAGGCCATTCCTTCCAATTATGTGGTAGTTAGGAAAGAGGGATGCCAGCTCAGGTGTCATTCTCGTTACTCGACCGAGGTTGAACATTACGAGGTTTGTGATCAATAGCCCTCTTGTTGCTTTATAGAGCGACACTAATCTCTCTCTCTCTCTTTCTTTTGCTAATCCTGCTCCAGGCACATAAATTACTTTAATAAACCCTGTAAAAATTTTCATTTATAGTTAATCTTTTATCTTCAAAATTTACATATCTAATATTGATTGAATTTTTTTCCTAATGGGAAATTTTAAGAGTGCAGTCCATTTGTATGCAGCCGCTTTAATTTCGGAAAGGTCTTCCTTTCCAAATACAAAAATAACTTATTTTTGAGATCTGTGCATAATTCTCTGTTTTACGAATTTTTTATTCTGCTTATGTGATCCATTAGCACAGAGTAGTAATTACTTAACAATTCGATTAAAATTTTCCATTATATTCCATTACATTAAAGCTGTTTAAATGTAATTTTATAGCAAAAACATGAAGAAAAATTACATTTTCAAAACATTCTATTTTCATTGAAAATACTTCTATGTATATATAGTTAGGATTTTTCTTTACAGAGCCTGAATTAAGATTTTTGAAACATTCACATTATTTTTAGAGTTACTATTGAAATAACAACCAGGCTTCTTCATAAAAATTTCGCTACTTTATTAATATAAGTCCACTTCTAAATTATACCTTCTAAAAAGTCCAGTTGAGGTAGGGATTCTTGGGAGCTTCCCAAATCGAATAACAAAAACTAAACTTTCGTAACATCAAGAATTATTTTGAAGATTGTCGAATTTTAGATATCCATAATAATAATGTTTACGATAAATTTTACATCTCGCCACATTGACATCAATAGGAGTATTGTAAAGTTTTCATATGCAAGAGTATATTTTTTTAATTCTTGATTATTTTAGGGCCCCGGTGCATAGCATCCATTGACCACTCCCTGCAGAAATTAGCTTTAAGAGCTTTCAGTCTGGTTGAAATGACAATTCTACAAGAAACTAACTTCAACTCACTAAGAAAGTATACACCCCACAATAACCCCCTTTTTTCAGTCCCAAAATAGATTCCAATCGCCTCCCTGAAATAAACAGCTATCCTATTCATGTGTTTCCCCCACCCTCCCCAACCTTATCTCAAGGTCACTTGACCGTTTCATCTTGGAAACAAATTGTCAGAACTTCCTTCTTTCATTCCAACGAAGAGGGTCCCGTCCCTAACAATGACGTAATCTCATGACGTAGTCTAGGGTTACTTTAATTCTCTTACCCCTCCCCCTTTCAAATAAAAAAAGCAGAATTAGTGTTTCTGAAGTGATTAAAATCATTATTCATGTAGCAAAATATTCTTTTTCATAAAATAAAGTATTCTTAATGTGTATTTAAACAGTTTATGCTCAAATTTCTTCTAAAGTAATGTTTTAAAAGTTTTGTACGTAGATTGCATACACGTGGCGCCATCTGCAGTCATTACAATAAAGCTTTCCAAACATGGCGTCCGAGAATTTTGGAAGCAAAGATATATGTATTTTTCGTAATTTAAAAATTTTCTAGACCATTTCTGACATTTTTACATTTCAAGGTGGATTTATATGAGTAATTTACGTTCTCAACAAAAGTTTCATATCCAAATAATGTGATTTCATTAAGTTAAAGTACCCTGACCTTTTCAGTACATTTAGAAGTCCACCTTTTTAAAGAGGGAAACGAAATAAAGTTTTAACGAATTGCGCGCGTGATATTGAAAATTCTATGGTAATATTAATTGACAGTTTCATAAAAAGTTTTGATTACTTTAGTAGTTTTGATTAGTTTTGAAAGTATTTATTACTTTGAATTTTTTTTAACCTAATTATACAATATTCATATTTTGCACAAAATTTTTCACTT
Organism: Trichonephila clavata; assembly: GCA_019973975.1. Taxonomy (NCBI): domain Eukaryota; kingdom Metazoa; phylum Arthropoda; class Arachnida; order Araneae; family Nephilidae; genus Trichonephila; species Trichonephila clavata. Next base: position 9,348 of record BMAO01035017.1, read on the forward strand.
ATACTGAACCAGATATTTTACATGGAGGTACTACTTTGAAGATATACTATGGAGGCATCCATACAATGTTACTCGCCGAAATAGGGGAAAATTAGGGAGCTTTACGCAATACTTATTTCATCTTCGGTCTTTCTAATCCTCAAACCTTTCGGAATAAGTACAAAGACTACACGGCGGAAGATATTTTGCGACGAAAAACAACCAAATATGCCTTTCAATGAACACATCTACAACGAAACGCAATAAAGGTTTTCAGAATGGTTAGGAAGAAGCTACATGATTTTGGAATGATTAGCCCTAAACGTGTCGACGGAAATGGCTTCGATAATGAAATTACTTGAGAAATAAACTTCGATTTTATAGCATTGCAACATCAAGTAACAGAATTTATCACTCAATTAACTCCAGAACAAAGTGTTACGTAAAATAGAATCCGGCATTGGTGCACTCTTTTTTCTCGACGCCCCTGGAGGAACCGGAAAAACGTTTTTGCTAAACTTATTATTAATGACCATCAGAAAAACCCAGAAGATAGCAGTTGCTATGACTTCTGGTATAGCCACGATTTTTTTTTTACTGACCAACGGTCGTACTGCACATTCCGTTTTAAAATTATCACTTAATCTTGCATTTGAAGATTCACTCATCTGAAATTTCAGAAAAAATAGCTCTCAAGGCAGGATGCTTCCACAATGTAAGCTTTTAGTAGTATGTGATGAAAGTACGATGTCTCACAAGAAAGCTGTAGAAGCGTTTAATCGGACTCTTCAGGATTTACGAGATAGTACAGATATTATAGGAGGAATGGTAGCTGGTGAATTCAAGCTTATGGGGAAAAGTTGAACAATTCATTCTGAAAACGAATATGAGAGTGTATCTTCATAATGGCGTAGATTCGGAACACTATGTAGAGACGTAATTGAAAATTGGTTATGGATGTTTGGACGCAAATGCTGGAGGTTATATTTTACTTCCAGAGAATTTTGTAATGTTGAAGAAAATGATGTAAATCTTATTGCTCAAATTTACCAGGGCTTGCAACAAAATTTAAATTGGGATCAGTGGTTGCGCGCAAGATCAATATTGGTGCCTAACAATGACATTGTCCATAAAATCAACATTGAAAATTTATACGACGTGCGGGGGAGGGAGGGGGGGAATTGAAGAAATATTTATCAGTGAATACAATCATGAATAAAGAACAAAGTACTTCATATCCCACGGAGTTCTTAAATTCACTTGAACTTTCGGGTGTACCCTCACATAAACTTCAATTAAAACTAAATGTACAAGTTATGCAAAATCTGGATGCTCCTCGACTATGTAAAGGAACGAGGCTTTGGATCACAAAACTGACGCAGAAATATACTTGGTGCCAATATTTGAACACATGTCATGAAAAAGGATAGTGTTATCATACCTCGAATTCCAAGTATCCCCACTGACCTACCGCTTCAATTCAAACAAATTCAATTTTCAGTTTTACTGTTGCTATTAACAAAGCTAACATTTCATTTAGCAGGGGTGCATTTAAAAAAGCAATGTTTTTCCCATGGCCAACTGTATGTAGCCTGATCGGTGTGTCCAATGCCCAAATCTTCACATATTTGCAGCTGACGGAAGAACATGTAATTTGGTATACAGTAGCATCTTAGAATAATATTCTGTTTTGAGTTCTTTTAAAGAGGAATTATATATTAAACGTAGATACTTTCGATTTTTAAAAATATTAATAGTTCAAGTTATTGAATATTTGTTGTTAATTATTATAATAAATTACGCTTTCAGTTTTTTTAAACTAAGCTCAATTTTAGAATTTTCAAATTTTATTGGTTCCAGTCAAGCAATAAAAAAATTACCATCTTATATTATTTACTTTCTAATGATAATGATTGCGACTTTGACAGTTATTTAAAGACATCAACGCGAGCGGAGCCGTGGGTAAAAAAGCTAGTATTGCCTCTATTCGGCTTTTCCAGTTAGTTGCACTTTGTGCCTTTAAAGTTATGCCCTTCATATATTTTAATAATATGGCACAACGAAAAACTGACGATGAAAAAAATATATGTTATTTGAATTACATTTTAAAAAGTACATGCTGCTAAGGATGCTTTTGACGTGTCACTAACGACCAAATTTGAAGTGTGTCTACTACATGTCACGTAGATTGTTCCAGATTTTGTCGTCCTAATTCTGGATTGTACGCCTGATTTCTCGCCTATCATGTTGGCTCCGTTATCGTAGGCCTGCCTCCATATATCTAGCAAATTTAGCCGTAATTTCTAGTTTCTCAGGTATTAAATTTGGAAGTTCTCTTCCAGTCAATATTTCAACTGGAAGGAGACCTAAAAAAACTCATTAATTTTAATGATAACTTCATTAGTATTAGATTTCTTAATCCATACATATCTTACCAAAAATGTAATTTGTAATAAATCTTTGTGAGTCACTGTCAATTGTTTTAAAGCATTGTAATCGCTGATTAAATTAAATACAAGACTTTTGGTTTTGAATATTGTTTTTTTTATGTCTAGTGTTTTTTAGAGTTTCAACGAGGTGCTTCCGACTTTTAAAACCTTCTGTGGAAAAAGGGAATTAATAGCATAGCCAAAAAGTTTGCAGCAAAAACAATATACACAATTTTTTGTAATGGAATAGACTAACCATTTTCACATATTATTTCACCGTTTTTTAAAATTCTCGCATAATATTGTAAGCTAAATCTTCGATCAGTGTCGTCATAAGGAAAATAATACTAATGACGAAGGGGGTACTGCTTTTACCAAACAACATCTTTTGGCGTCTGATAGAAAATAATGGCCAGGTTCCTGGATCTGAACTAAATACCATCGTTAAATTATCGTGATCTTTGGAATTTCCCTGGAGGAGCTCCAATAATAGCAGTGCAACAATCGGTTCTGTTTGTTTAATCTGCAACATCCTTTTAATGAAAGTTTAAATCAGATTCTAATTTTGTACGGCTCTCCTTTTTTCTAGTGCCTTGTAAGTAATTCAGTAAACTTCCAGCCTTTTTTTTAAATATGGGTTAGTTTTCTAATCTCTCTCTCTCTCTCTTTTTTTTTTTTTTTGCATTGGGTACCACAAATTGCTTTTTACGAACTCCTTCGAACATTCCAAAATTTTCAAAAAATATCAAAATTTACCATTAACACAGTGCTTTTTAAACTTTCAGTGCTTGCGACCCAATTTTCAATCATAATTTTCATTGCGCCCCCCTTCACACAATAAAAATATATTGAGTGCAATAATAATCCATTTTGAAGTTATAGCTACAGTACGATTTTAATCGTAAACTATACAAATTATCAAGATAAATATTAAATTCTGTATATGACATGCCTATAAATCACTAGTAATTTTTAAACTTGTTCTTAATTTAGTATTGTGAGTTTAATTATCAAATACATTGTGCAGCACTGATACATTTATAAGCAAATTATATCAGAGTAAATGTGTATTTTATTATGTCTGAATGTATATTCCTTTCAGTAAATTTGTAATTTTCTAAATCCTTTGTTTTTGACTTTTCGATATGCTCGCGGCCCCCTCGCAGGGTTATCACACCCCATTAGGGGGGCGCACCCCCCAGTTTGAGAAGCGCTGCATTAGCAATACAAATGAGAAATAAAATATTTTTTATATTATGGGAACCGTAATAAAGGTTGTGCAATGTCTCGTTCCGGAGTAAAGGAATATTAAAGTCGCACTGTTCAGCTACACGGGGGTTTTTGTCGACGGACCTCGTAATTTTGAACCATTGTCAAGTGACGCGGACGATACCTGAGCTGGAACTCCCTCTTCTAACTACCACACCACACCAACGGGAGGACATTTGAGCACTCAACCCCCTCAGGGGGCTCACCATCTTTAGGTGAGTACGGGTTTCACGCTCCCGTGGGACCCCAGTGATCTTTATTCTCCCCTCTCCCCCTCTTTTTCCTTTAGACATTTGTTTGCTTCGGGGAAATTTTTCGTTTATGGTTTTGTGATAAGACCTCACCGTTTTATTTAAATAACCCACAATTGCAGTCTTCTCTTTTTCGTTTAATAACACTGTTGGAAAAAAATAAAAAGTATAAAATCCAAAAAAAGTAAAAGATATGTTTGAAAAATGAAATTTTTTTTTTTTTTTGATTAACGTAGTAACAGGTCGGTGGCGTATCAATGCCGATCTGCTGTGTACCTAGCCCTTAGCTCTAAGGGGTCTCAGTACCACCCTGTAGCCTCTCCCGCGAGGGATACTATTTGGGCAGTAAAAATGACTCTTGCGGGGAAGGGTATGCGGCGGAAGAGTTGCGTGCGTCGCTGGCAACGGTTTTGAGGTACGTTCTGCCGAAAACGTCCTAGAGGTTGAGGGCCTTGGTAGCGGATGGCTAAGCAGAGGGGACTCGTTCATATCGAGAAATCCTCCTTGGCTTCAGCCTTGGACCGTGCGCGGCAGCACGTTATGGGGGGTTTCCCCGCCGTCTAGCTTTGAAGAATCCTCCGGCGGTTCCACTTGGCACGTTAGAAAAGTGTGGGAATGGAATTCGTGGCCTGGTGGGGGCTGCGATGGAACTGGAAGCAAACCGTTTTTTTGCCAAAATAGAGACAAATATAAGGAAAATCGTTTTGCCTCCTACGGAGAAAAACGGCTTACCTTCTTTGCCTCCAGAGGCAGCGAACTTTACTTGGGCTGACCGGGTTGAAAATTCGACCCCGTCATTGAGCCCAGTGTCTTCTTTGTGCCTTGATGGAGGCCAGATTCCGTCAATTTCTCCCGTAAGGGAGCAACAAAATGACTCGACCAAAATGACATCATTGAACACACTGCAACAGGCATGTAGCGATTCCGCCAGATTTTTTATAATCAAAACTAATAATACCTTTTCAGCCGTATCACCTTTTCTGATTGAGAAGGCGATCACGAGTAGTATCGGGCAGGTTAAGACAATCCGTAAGATGCGCTCCGGGGACTTGTTCCTCGAAGTGACATCAGCGAAACAGTCTGCCGCCCTGATGAATCCACATAAAATGGCCCATTTTGACATCACAGTCGTTCCACATAACACCTTGAACTTTTCGCGAGGGGGCATCTCTGCAGCGGATTTGTTGAATGTTTCGACAGAGGAAATAAAGGAGAATACGCAGGATCAAAAGGTCTGTGGAGTCAGACGAATTACGATTCGGCGGGATGGACAAGTGCTTAACACTAAGCACCTCATCCTGACCTTTTCGACGCCTGACCTCCCACAGTCCGTTAAGACCGCAAATCTCCATTGCCCTGTAAGACCTTATATTCCAAATCCGCTAAGCTGTTTCCAGTGCCAGAGATACGGACACTCCAAAACAGTCTGCCACGGCTAACCAACCTGCGCTAGATGTGCAGAGGTAGGCCATGAGAGCAATGACTGTAACGGAAAAGAACGATGTGTGAATTGTAAAGGGGAGGATTCATCGTTTTCCCGATCCTGTCCAACATGGATAACAGAAAAAGAGATAACGGCAGTTAAAATTAAAAATAAACTATCCTATCCGGAGGCTCGGCGTGTTGTATTATCACGCACGCCAACTTCTGGAAAAAGTTATGCAGCTGCAACCAAAAAAACATACGAATCAAAAGGCACCCAAAGTGCTGAAACTAGTTTTAGTACAGCCTCAATATCCAACAGTATTGCAGTGGATACAAATAAAACTGTATCCATTTCACCCAATAAGAAAAAAAAACAAAAACCCCGAATTAAATAATCTGGCGTGATGTCAAACAAAAAAAAGAGGTCTAACCTCTCGAAAAACCCGCAAGATAAAAAAGACGATGTGCTTATTCTTCATACTTCGGAGAGAGATGAATGTCTAATGGAAGATCTCTCCACCTATCCATCGACTCCTAGCTCCTTACAAGGAGCGAGTGCTATAACGTGATGACCTCCTTTGTTTCCTGAACTGCCGTGGACAAAGAACTCGACTAGATGATCTCAAATCCATCTCTCTCTCATTTCCATGTACGAGCCCGCATGTATCGCTCTTCAGTAGACTTTTCTGAAGAGTACCATGACAATGCGAGTGCGTGGTTATAATTGTGTACGACGGGATGTAGATGGCAATGCATCTCCAACTGGAGGTGTATGCCTTTTCACGTCCCATCTCTATCCCAGTAATGTCGTCACACTGCACACATCATTACAGGCTGTGGCTGTACGGATTCATATTCATTCTTTAGTCACAGTCTGCACTGTTTATTTACCACCGAATGATGTAGTGCCACAAGTGGATTTGAATCAATTAGTCAGTCAATTGCCAGCTCCTTTTATTTTGCTCGGTGACTTTAACGGACACAGCCCTCTGTGGGGGCATGGTGATACAAATTCTCGTGGGCGACAGATCGAACAGTTGATCTCTGATCACTGTCTCTGTCTGCTTAACAACGACGAGAAAACGTATTCCCATGCACCCACGAGGACATTTTACTCCCTCGATCTTGCCATTTGTTCGCCAACACTGCTACCGATGTTGAATCTTGAGGTTGAACGAGATCTACACAATAGTGATCATTTCCCTCTCCCAGTCTCACATGTTAATGGTGCGAGGGCACAAAATTGCCCTCCTACATATCATTTTCATTGCGCTGACTAGGATAAATTCACACGCCTAGCGGTTATCCCCGGCACAATGGTCCAGAGCAGGGAAGTTGATGATGCCGTATTTAACGTCACTGAAGCTATTCGAAATGCTACCGATGCAGCCATTCCGAAAACATCTCATTCTATTCGGAAGCTGTGCAAACCATAGTGGAATTCTTCCTGCCAACAAGCAAAAAAGGAACAAAGGAGGGCGTGGAGTATTTTCAAAAGATACTCCACCACTGAAAATCTCATAGCGTTCAAACGTGCAAAAGCGTTAGCTCGTAGAATATGACGTCAAAGTCAGAGAGAATCTTGGATCCAGTATGTATCTTCAATCACATCGTCCACTACAAGTCAGCAGTTATGGAGAAAGGTGAAAGCCGCGAATGGCCTTTATCATTCCGATATTGGAAACATCGTCAGCTATTTACTCGTCGCCTGTTGATGTGGCCAACTCAATTGGCCAAACATTTGCTAGTGTGTCTAGCTCCGACTCATATAGCTCTGTATTCCAGGTGACTAAGAGTCGCTTAGAACGGACACCTATCAACTTCAGGTGTCGACAGCCTTTACCATACAACTGTGACTTTGATATGTGGGAATTGAAGAGGGCCTTATCATCGGCCCATATTATTAGTCCAGGTCCTGATGGAATATCTTATGAATTGCTTCGCCATTTGAACAAGGATTCACTAGTAAGACTCCTGTACCTATTCAACCGAATATGGAGGGAGCAGATGTATCCTACTCAATGGCAAGAAGCCATAGTGATTCCCATAACAATCTCTTTTTAATATGGGTTTGTTTTTCGAGTCTCTTTTGTATTGGACACCAGATAGTTTTTTATTCCCTCCATTGAACATTCTAAAATTTCCCTCAAAAAATCAGAATTTACAATTAACAGCAAAAATGAGCCGCAATTGTTTTTTTAATTCTAGGAATCGTAATGAAGGTTGTGGAATGTCTCATTCCGGAAGTGGAAATTCTCTTACGCGAACACAGTTTCTCATCAACGATATTATTTTTTTATTTTATCCAAAAATAAAATTTTACAATCCATATACTCTTAACTACTAAGGATATATATATATATATGCAAATTAATTTCATTGACATTAAGCTTACCTAGTTTTCTTGGGACTCAGTAATCCTTTTGTTTAAAATCGTTATTCACTGATCTGATTTTATTTATAGCACACTTAATTTTTATATATATTAATAGTCTAAAATCACTAGGTTTAATAATGTTTTAGAAAATACTAATTTTTCCGAATTAAAAGAAAAGTATTTTTCAAATTCGGTCAAATACCGCCCCAGTCGGGGGTCTGGTTTGTTTGGCCCTAGAGCCGCCCCTGTTAGCTGTTATTGCTTATTTGATAATCATGTAGCAATTGCTAAATGATATCAGCGCCCTCTGGTGATTAATCGACTCAATGAGCTAGAAGTTCATTTCTCTTATCTCATTAATTGAAAATACAAATTAAATTCTTATAATTTCAAAATATGATCAAGTAATCAGAAAGCCACTTGAATTATTATTTAATTCACCCCCCCCCCCCAAAAGGTAAAACTCATTTTTGTTCAATTTTCTTATGAATTTAGAAAACAATAGCATTTTTCGGTCTCGCAACGGGCGTAAAGTAGAAAAAAAGAGATTCACCTTACGGCTTTTTTTGCCATTTACGTTACATTTCTTTTCGATGCAGAAGATCGTCATTGATTCTGCTTAGTTTAAAATAAGTATGGACCGCAAAAATGAATATTTTGCTATTTTGGTTAGCATTGAAAAAGGAAGACAAGAGACGATGGGGAATTGGACCTTTTTTTGACCAAAGCGATTAAGAGGAGTACTTATGCTAATAGAAGAGATTCGGTATGTGTCAAATCCCTTCAAATGTGAATTATTTAGATTTAAAATTTTGTCATATTTGCTAATAAAAAAATAGTTCAAAAGTTTCTTAGAATTTATTTTTTAAAAATGGAGACTTATTAAAATGAGTCTACTTGTTGAACAATTAAAGGTTTGTTAAAAATCTACTTGCCACTATGCTTTTTTCCAATTTCATATAATTCTAGCAAGAATAAAATTATTCTCTCCTTGGAAAATTGTAACAATTTCAAAACTTCTGTATCGGGATTGAACTAAATTTTTTGAAAAATTCACATTATTTTCAGTTACTATCAACTCAAATAATTACGGATCGTTACTCTGATCACGGCTTCGAATCGGAACTGAACCGGAAAAAAAAATATTGGTTAATTTCCGATCGATATATCTTCAGTCATTTTGTTACTGTGTAACCAACTTATCAATATTTTCAAATTTAACGTCAATCATATAATTATCATCATTTGATGTACATTGTTTCTCGCGATTTCCTGTTTTAATGTTCACTAGTAATTTTCTGTTTCGCATGAAACTACTTGTAGAAGGAGATTTAATTCAGTTGAAGAAACTAGAAGTATAGAATATTTTTTAAGAAAAGTATCACAGTCTGTGATACACTCTATAACGAAAAAAAAACGATGCACCAAGAACAAGTTGTCTGATAGAAACAAAAATTAGTGGATAGAAATATTATGCACAGAATAGAAAACGATTAAAATTTCAGAAATATTTAATGATTTATTTTAGCGTTACAAAGTAAGGAGTTCAATAAGGTGTTGACCCACCTCTAGCCTGGATGCAAGTTGCTACACGACGTGGCGTAGAGTGATAAAGCACCTTGATGCTCTCCTGGGGTATTTCTTGCCAAATTTGCTCCAATTGTTGGGCCATCAACATTCCCTGGTAGATGCAGTTGCCTTCCCATCATATCCCAGACATGCTCGATTGGAGAGAGATCTGGCTGGCCAAGGAAATGATTGGCAAGCTGTAAGACAGTTCATAGCAGTACGTGCCGTATGTGGTTTGGCATTATCTTGCAGAAAAATAAGGCCAGGGTACTACAAAAAGAACTGTAGCAAAACAGTTCTCAGAATGTCGTCGACGTACCACTGTGCTGTAAGTATACCTCTAATGACAAAAAAAAAAGGGGGGGGGTTGGCTGTCAAAAGAAATGGCACCCCAGGCCATAACTCAAGGTTGAGGGCCCGTGTGACGTGAAATAGTGAAAGCATGATCGGCCCTCTGCCCTGGAAATCTCCAGACTCGTCTTCGATGGTCGTCAGGACAAAGTTCGAAGCGGGATTCGTCACTTAAGACTATGTCCACAGTCAGCATCATTCCAACCTTATTAAACCAAGTACCACTGTAATCTGGTGGCCGTGGTAGCCAAGTGGTTTAGGTATCATGGCTAGCGTGTGATGAGTTTGATCCCAGTACCACTGAAGACCCGCCGTGTAGGGGCGCGATGCACGTTAAATCTGTTGAAAGCTCAAACGTCCTCCCGTTGGTGTGGTATGGTAGTTAGGAGAGGGGGTGCCAGCTCAGGTGTCGTCCGCGTCACTTGACCATGGTTCAAAATTTCGCGGACCATCACAAAAAGCCCTTGTGTTGCTGAACAGTGCGACGTTAATATTCACTCACTCACTCACCACTGTAATCTGGCTCGACAGTGTGCAGGCGTAAGTGGCAGGTGGCGTAGTGGTCGGTACGAGCGTAAATTTCGCTCTATCGGTCATCTATGAATGGTTATGGGGGACACTCGTGTGTGAGTCGCATGTCTGAGGGTTGATAACGATGAATATCAGGTGGCTGTGACAGCTGATCTGGCAATCAATCTGTCCTCCCGATCTACTGTGGCCCTAGGTTGGCCGCTACTATCATGACGCTGAAATCTGCCATTCTCCACCCATTCTTGACAGCATCTTCTAATGGCCGCATCGCTTCGATCCATATGACGAGCGATTCTCCTATTTGCTCAACGTGCCTCTTTTAATCCAATGATACGACCTCTTTCAAACTCTAACAGTTGCTCATAATGGGTTCAAATCTTGCGGCGAGGCATTTTTTTGAGTCGTTGAAAGGTATCCTAAATCGCAATGCAACAGAAATTTTGACCATCAGATTGAGAATCGCTTCTTATAGACACCTGCTGAGTGGGCAGTTCCGATGCGCTGTAACACCCGCTTTTCATTTAAAGGACACCAAATTTTAATTATTTGCATGTTCGGTACAAATGTCCTTGTATACAAAATTTCATTACAATCGGGAAACTCCTTCTTGGTGCGTCGTTGTTTTTTTTTCCGTTATAGATTGTAGTACCAAATAGAGTTGTAACAACATGATTTTCACCTTAAAATTTAAAATTTTGATTAAAATGACTTGTAATATATCAATTAAGAAAGCTTTATTGTGGTGCGTCTTTTTTTTCCTCGTTTTTTTGTTATAGAGTGTACATTTTGCATCTCAGCATGCGATCATCTATGGTACAGACTGTTTATATAGAACAGGGGTGGAGAACCTTTATGGATCAACGTGCCATTCTTTTCTAAAGAAATGTTTAGTGAGATATAGACGTGCCATCATCAAATGATTTTGTGTAATGATCATTGGGAAAATAATAAAACTAATTACTAACAACTCAAAACTCTATATTTACTACGAAAGCCCGCACTTTGGACTGTATAGTAGGAAATATTTTAGTTATACGTGTAATTCAAATTATATATATATATATATAAAGTAATATTAATGTGATTTCTGTTGTCGCAGATTCAATGACAAATAATTTATAAGAATTGTAAGATGTTACATTTAGCAGAATGTTTGCTGAATTGGAGTTATCTACCAAATGGTTTCTAAGCAAGTCTTTAACGTTTTTCATCTCTGAAAATAATCACTTACAGGCATAGGTAGATGGAAATCTGGTTAAAATAGCATGAGCCAACTTCTTTAACCAGTTAAATGTGTCTGGAGTCATGAATGTCATATTTCAAAAATTTCGTTACTGGCAGTTTTACTAACATTTCTTGTTAATTTTTCTGTTTCAATCAATTCCAACTTTTCCCTTGTTTCAATAAATTTTTGAATCACTCGCATTTGTTCTTAATACTTCATACTGAACTTTGTAATTTTGAACTGAAATGCAAGCCATTTTGATCTGTGGCGAGCCTTTATAGATCAACGTGCCATTTTTTCTTAAGAAATGTTCGATGAGTTATAGACGTGCCGTCAAATAATTTCGACTTGTGATTATTGGAAAAATAATAAAACTAAATGCTGACAACTCAAAACTCTTTATTTACTACGAAAAAAATACCTTTTGCACTGTATAGTTGAAAATGTTTTAGTTATACGTGTAATTGAAATTATATAAAGTAACATTAGAATGTGACTTCTGTTGCCGCAGATTGGATGACAAATAACTTTCATTAGGATTGTAAGACGTTACCTTTAGTAGAATGCATACTAAATTAGAATCATCGGCCAAATGATTTCTAAGCAATAAATTATTTAGTTGTGGTTCACTTTTTTGACATGACGATGAGTGATTTGTTTTAAAATGCCGTTTACAGACGATGTTCCGTATACCACTATTCCAAAACATAAAACACGCACCCTTTTGTCGCCTTTACTAATAATGCCATATTTTTCTAGATTCACCAAGTTTGAAATTCTCTGTTACACTTACTATCTTGCACTTTTTGTTCTGAACTAGCCATGTTGAATAACTATTAAAAATCGGTAAATATAACACAAATAAACTTTAAAATACAGTTTTGACAATGAAATTGACTATACTATGCGTAGACAAACTTTGTATCATAAGAAACTGTAGTCTACGACGCAACTAAGGCAAGACAATAACAAACTAAGGCAAGACAATAACAAACTAAAACAAGACAATAAAAACACACCACTCCGCGACCAATCACTTGCGTTTGTTCGTAATACTTCATAGTGAACTTTGTTATTTTGAAATAAAATGCAAACCATTTTGATCACTCGCGTGCCCAAAACATTGTGTCGCATGCCATTGGTTCGCCATCCCTGGTATAGACTGTTTAGATCCAGGGTGGGCATTAAGTAGATCGCGATTGACCGGTGGACCGCCAAGACGTTTTGGAGTGACCGCCTTCACTAATACCTAATAATCATTCCATCATACGAAGGTCTAGAAATACCGTATTTATTCGAATCTCAGCCGTGTTCCAAATTCTCAATAAGATTTTGTGAACATGGAAAAAAAGTCTAAACTGTGTGGTTTATCGATATACAAAAACTAGGCAACAAAAAAACAAACAAACAAAAAAAGCAGGGGAAAAAATTAGGTTTCTACATAAATCGAAATACTGTTTATTTGAGAAAAGACCTTATTTATGAACGTAAAGGGTTGTAGCTCTAGAAGTATCCTATTTTTTTCCACAACTTGGAATAATAACTCGAATAAATGACTTCAAAACATAAAAGAATTGCTCACGTATATTTCAAGTTTCTTCGTAAAAATGGGGATGAGAGCGTTATACGGCGAATATATCTAAAAATTAAAAATTGAAGCTTGAAAGTATGGGTGTGCGTTATACGCCAGATTTTACGGTAGTCGTTTTATCAGTATTAAAACTTCTAAACACATGTATGAAGCTGTAATTGCTCTGAATACCCCATCCAAAACATTTTTCTCCTTCGATTCTAAGCCGCGTCCGATTTTCAGTAGCATTAACATCGGGTAAAAAGTGCGGCTTGGATTTGAGTAAATACGGTATTTTAAAAAATGCGGAGGGAAAAAAATCGAATCATAAGAGAAAATTTCGTTGAATAGAAAATACACTTCGCTATTTGGATGCTATTTTACGAAGAAAATCGTAAAATGTTCTTGATTCTAGGAAAATGTTCGCGAAATAGAGAAATTTGTAAAATGTAGGTCCTGTATTGTATATTTTTTTAACTCAAACTACATTTACGTTTCTGGGTGGACCGCAACACCTTGAAAAAATCAGAAATAGCCCGAACCCTGGGAAAGTCTGCCCACCCCTGGTTTAGATGGACAAATGAGAAGCATGAGCCTAGTTGTCAAATGCGATTTTGATAAGGGATAACACAATGCTAATGCTCGCCGCCGTTCTCTGCTCACCGCTCGTATTGTACATGCTGGGCAATTCATACGTACCATTTTAAAAAAGAAAAAAAATCTTTTAAATTTTGATAGAATTACATTTTTTGTTTATGATAGAATTATATTTTTAGTACAAAGAAAATATACACGATACATATAAAATTGTTCCTTCGGAACTAAACCAAAAACCGTTATTTCTGGCTCAACGAAAATCGAAACTGAACCAATATATTTTTTTTAGCTGAACCGGGACGAAACAAATTACGGTTCGAAGCGCTGATTGTGATATAATAAAATATGAATAAATCCACTTCTACATTACATATTTCAAAAACTTTAGTTCGACCCCATTCTAGCTATGTATAGGCAAAATATTGTTTTATATAATATAGATATCGAATATAGAAGGATTTTTCATAAAGTGAAAATTCTTTGAAAATATGCTATTTTTTCTTCATTCTTCATTTGTCAAAATATTTCATTTGTGAATAATTTTTCTTATAATAATATTTTTAAAGCAATTTTACATTTATATTCTAATTCAACTGACATTAAATACCAAAATTTATCGTTTATACGTTTATTCAAAATAATGGTTCCTAATGTAGCCACACACAGTCAGCTTAAATATATAAAATTATTAATTTTTTTGTCAATATTTATTGTTTTAACTTCAGAAAAACATGAATTAAAATTTGTTTACGCTACAAGTCATTTAATCAGAAATAAAATAGATTGCGTTATAAGATTATCAGACAAGAAAAGTCATGTACATGCGCATTCCACATACTGCATCAGCTTTCTGCATTTCTAAAAATAATTGCGAAAATAAATACCTATAAAATGTCGACAATATCTTGGAGACTTTTTTACAAAAAAAGATGACAAAAACATAAAAAGTGCAGCTTGTTAACATTTCTTTCTTAGAATTTTACTCTATTGCGGATATGTTTACGTTACATTTTATCTGTAGAAAAATGTTGAAACAATCTAATCTAAATCTAAATAATCTATATAAAATCCAAAGAAAAAATAAATAATATGGAAGAACTTTTAGATTTTGATGAAGGTTAAAAATTTTCTAAGACGAATATAAACTGCATGAAAATGAAAATAATCTATTAGGTATGAGTATACAAATACCAATAAGGAAAGGAAGATTATTGGGAATGGTTAGCGGAGGATGAAAAAGGAGAAAAGCTCAAGTTTTGAAAATGATAATGAAATAAATTAAAAGTAAAAAAACTTTTTTTAAAAACAAACTTTTATTTAAATGCACTAAAAAGAATAAAATATTTCTTTAAAACTTTTTTTACTGTCAACTTATAACATCATTACACAATTTATATGATATAAAAGCTTGTCGCGACAATTAAGTACTCGTATTTACTTAGTTTGAAAATTTTAAAAATTAAAATCAATCAGATCAAGTTATTTAATTTACTTGTTTATCTATAAACAGGTAAATCTCGTGACAAGCTTTTATATCATACTAGTTGACCCGGCAAACGTTGTTTTGCTACATAAATTATTTCTATAGTGAATATTTTGGTAGTCAAATAAAAAGAGAAACGAGCCTTACAGTAGTCGCATATGATGTGTAACATTTGACATGTTATCGTGGTAAATACGCAATAGTGATTTTAATCCTGAAAAAATGCATCGGGTATGTGATTGGAAATAATTTTCTATGGAATAAATATATCTTTAATGAAAATTTTATTTAATTAACACAAGGAGTAACGCAATTTTTTATCAAAAATATTTATCCTTGTTCAATTTGGGGAAGAGCGGAGACAATAGATTTATGAAAACTAAAATATGACATATATACTTGTGATTTCAAAGTATTTTAAAAATCGTTGAAAAACAGCGTCAATAACAGTACCACTGTTAGTTGTCGAAACATTTCGATTTGTGTTCATGTCGAGCTTGAGTTCATCTTTCAGAAAAACTGTGAGTGGCTCAGCTTCTGGCAAACTGAAGTTAACGTTAAAATCACCATTCAAAATCATGGGAAGCGAGTGAGTTTTTTTTTTAAAAAAAAAAGAGCAGAACCACCTTTTGTATACGGTAAAAGTACAAAATGCAGGAAATCTTTAATTTTTTTTTTAACTGTTTGATTCGGATAAATGTATGCGACCACCGAAATGACTCTCTGTTTGTCCATTTTCAAATAAGCGTTCTGCCGCACATATGTCCCCAATATATTTACTAACAATACCCAGTCCACTTGTTTGACCATCAATAAGGTCCATATATTACTTACTTGGATTTTTTTTAAGAATGATGATTTTTGTCAGACGCTTAACAGTAAATATAGTTATAAATATATATAGTTTACACATATATAAATATAACTTCAGACAGATTTCATACACAATGAGCCCTGACACTTTGACAATTGAGCGTAAGAATCGCAAGTTTATTCTGGATGAAGTCTAATATAATAAGACTTGCTGGTATGTGTGAAGCGAATTTAGATTCAAGTAAACGAAACCGAATTTTTGAATTCCAATCTTTTCAAATGCTGAATTTAACAACATAAAACAAAAAGTTGGAGGCTTTATTGCTACTAAGGTTGGACCCCGATACGAGGGTAGCGAAGAGACACCATCAAGCGCATGTTTAAAAATTAGAAATATTAAAGAAAATCAAAAATTCCCGTTTACTTAATTAGTTAGTTTTTTTTAATCGAGAAATCTTTTTTAATCACAATAAAAAATTTATATTGACAGCTACAGGAATTAACCTCAAAGTTTGAAAACGATTCGCACAAATTCCATATTGTATTTTTTTTAAGAATGATGAACTTTGTCAGACGCTTAGCAAGTAATATAATTATTAATATACAGTTTACACATATATAAATATATCATCAGAGAGATTTCACACACAACGAGCCCTAAGACTTTGGACAATTGAGTGTAAGAATTGCAAATTGCAAGCTTATCCTGAATGAAGTCTAATAAGACTTGCTGGTATGAGCGAAGTGGATTTAAAGTCATGAAAACGAAATCGAGTTTTTGAATTCAAATCTTTTGAAATGCTACATTTAACAATATAAAAAAGCTGCCGGCTTGATGGTTACTAGAGTTGAACCTCGAAGCGAGGCTAGCGAAGAGACACCACCAAGCGCGCTGATTGGTCAAATCAAATAGCGCTCTCTTCGCCGGCTTGATGGCTAGTAGATTTGGACACCGAGCGAGGGTAGCGAAGAGACATCACCAAGCGCGCTTATTGGTCAAATCAAACAGCGAGCGCTTCCCCGACTTCCTGTTATGCATTTCCCTCTCTTTTCACGAAATCACTCCAACAAATATCCAGCAACCGAGAGTAAAGATGTTACACATGAAAAATAACTAACTCTTTTAAAAAGTGTGTGGAGATGTGGCATATGACTGAAAAAGGAATGGAGCGCTGTGAACGATGACGGTCTATAAAAGTGACACAGCACCAAACATTCATTTTTGAATTCTTTGTACTTTTATTATTTTAACTAATAAATTTCACAAATTACATCTCTATCACAAATTATGACAATTAAAAAATAACTTTATCAGTCTCTTATAGTGCAATGGAGTGTACGATATTTTTAGTGTGTCCATCTTTAGCCAACATAAACTGGACGATTTACCCATGCGAGAACATGCCACGTATAATTAATTGTCCGTGGGAAAAACCATCAGAAAAACACGGTGTGCCCAAATCTAAGCCATAGACATCGTTTGGCCTTGACACTTATTGATTGTCATTGCGGATGCCAATCTAATTGGAAATTGAATCCGTTTGAATTCAATTGGCATATCTGTGGGAATAATAGGGATTCGTGGTAGTAATACATCTTCTCCTAGGAACTTGCAATTAAAAATGCTAGCTTCGACAACGTTTTCAATCAATTTTTTAATGACTAATCATGTGCCATTGCACAGTCGTGGTGGGTTCAAATTACGAAGCAAAATAAGGGGAGATCCAACCTTCAGTTGTAAATGGTACGGTGGCATGCCTGACAAATCCAATGAGCTCAAAAACTTCCCTGGATAATTTACAGCTTCGTTGGTATCGCAAAACTGTATCGATAGATTCGTATGACATTAAGTCCCCTGGCAACAACTGTTGTATCTTGAAATTCAAATCGTCGACGTCTATATTTTTTGCTGCCAAAATTGCACTTTCTACCAGCTTCTCGTGATTTAAGTATTGTGTGTGTATATTGGGAAATATCTGGTCAATGAGAGCATTTTGAGAGTTAATGATTGTGCAGAAATCGGTCGGCAATTTTATGCATCCAGTATTTTTATGTACAGCTACTTTTCCATCGCCGATATCTAACAGGTGTTTTGAGAATGTTTCAGCGGATGGACCTTGAAGCATTTGAACGCGCATATTTACTTTCAGCTGTACTTTGTAATCATTACGCCACAGCGGTGATGATTTCAAGCAAGCGTTGATCTCATCAGTGTACGTTGAACGTGGAATGACGGGAAGTGTTTGTCTGAAAAGAGTAACAGAGTGCCGCCAAATAGTTTTTTTATAAACCCCGTGCACCACACAATGTATGACACGGGGGTGTACAACACAGACAGAAGAAAGGATTACAACACAAACATACATGCCTTCTCTGGGATTCGAGCCCAGTCCCTACGGCACCGCAGTCAGCTTCACTGACCACTATACCGGATGGGCGGCCGCCAAATAGTTTGTCGGTGTTTTTAGCGCGTTTTTCACGTAGTGTAAAAAAAGCGCTATTAGGATGCAAATTTCGTCTTCGTCCCATATTTTGTCGTACCTTTTTCTCAGCCAATAATTAACCGATTGACCTTGGGTTTTCGGCATTTGGTCGCATTTGTGCCCTAGATGAGCCGAACCATATTTAAATTTAATAATTTAAAAAAAGAAATTTTTTTTTTAAGTATAGTACACAACACAATTTTCTGTTAGTAAAAAGTTTATTAGTTGCATTATTGTAAAATACAACATGTGAAAAACGCGCTAAAATTACTTGGCCATGCCAATGATTCACATCTTGTTTGTCTTTCAATGTTCTGTTCAACGCCTCAAGCGAATGTTTCTGTGCCATAGTGCATTTATCCCAGATGATAATTTTACACTGATTCAGTACTGTGGCCATGGACGATTTTTTTGTTGTTGTTGTTGCACACTGCGTCTGGGTTATTTTGAATATTTAGTGGTAGCTTAAATGCTGAATGAGCTGTTCTGCCTCCATCTGATTAAGCTGCTGCAATACCAGATGATGCAACGGTCAATGCGATGCCATTATTTGATCGTATGCACAATCAGTAATAATGACCGAAAACGGTTTAGGCCCTAAACATGAGTGAGAGAAAGCTTATTGTGTGAGAAAGACAGGAGACCGGCTTTGTTCTCATCCTTACTCTGTGCTGTTTTCGGGGTGAGAAGTGACACCAGTAGACACCTGGCGGGAATAACTGATCCAGTGGTAACTGATAAATTATCGAATGCCAAGAGTAGAAAATTTTCATGTTCTAATATTGCTATTAAAAATAGGGGTTGGTGGTAGAAATAATTACGGAAAAATTTAGAGTTGTATGCATTTTTTAATGTCGAATCATAAAAAAATTAAAATTAAAAATTTTGTCCAAAAAATAAAAAAAATTAAAATTTAGGGTGGATTACCCTTGTCACTTAGGGGTATAAAAAATAGTTTACGTCCTATTCTCAGACCTACTGAATATACGCTCAAAATTTCATAAGAATCGGTCTAGCTGTTTCACTTATTCCCTGTCACTTATTTGAAATAATGATAACGAAGTAAACGCGATTGAGTTTTTCGCAAATATTTTAGATATTCTTGTTTTATAAACGGATGCAATATATGAGTTTTTGAATTAAATATATATACAAAAAATGAGAAAAAAAATAAACTTTTCACTCGCCAAATTTGGTGATTTTTTATTTGTTGTAGACACCTATTTTGCTATTGTAACCCATGAGCAGGGTGATTTGGACGGTGGAACAGAGAAAAGTCACACATTTGGCGCGAAACCGATTTTCGACGCCAAGGGAAATAAACGGCGAAGTAAACAACACACGGGAGTGAAACAGTTACGCATTTTAAGGTTTTTAATTAATATCTTTTCAACTAATTGCTAAATCGGAATGAAAAACAGTTTACGTCCTATTCTCAGACCTACTGAATATACGCACAAAATTTCATAACAATCGGTCTAGTCGTTGCGGAGGAGTTTGGTTACAAACACTGTGACGGGAGAATTTTATATATTAGATAAATTGTGTAATGACGTTATAAGTTGATAGTAAAAAAAGTTTATTTTATTCTTTTCAGCGAATTTAAATAAAAGCTTGTTTTTAAAAGTTTTTTTTTTTTTACTTTTAATTTATTTTTTACTTTTTAGTTATCGCGGGACAGGTTTCTCAGTCTGTTCATCTCATTCAACGCATCATTGTTGTTAGGTTGTTTGCTGGTTAATTTTGAACAAACTAGCTAAATGAATTCTCGCAAAAAGGGTATTAGACAAAAACACAAATTTTTTTTTAAAATCCGTAATTTTTAAGCGAATTTTTAAATTTTCGTACAGATCTCGGATTTTTTTGTTCTACGCACGAAAAAAAAGTTTCGTGAGATTATCTTCATAAATGACGAAGTTATTAAATGTTTAATTAAAATTGAGTATTTTTTGAAAAATTGTAAAAAAAAAGTTTTTGGCATTTTATTTTTTAAATGACTGGTTCCAAAAGAGCAAAGCCTATTTTAGTGTGGAATGTCGATTCATTTAAACAAAAAAAATTGGCAGTTATAGAGACTTCCGATAGAAGTGAAAACTTAGAACTTTTAGCATAAAATTTGAAATTTCACAATGTTTGAATTAAAATTATCAACTTCAATCTGGTTTTCACATCTATTGACATTCCGAGCAACAGTTATGCGCATGTTTATATAGTTCTTTATTATTCAAATATATTACGGGCTGTACAAGATCATGACAAAATATAAATACAATTCAATTGAAATAACAATTAATATACAATTATATTCCTTTTGGATAGTATTTGTATTTACTTAAATTTTAATGTACTGACTTTTAACATTATTTTAATTGTTTGTATCATTGTCATCATTAATTGCAACAATGCTTAGACTTTTTGTACGTTCAATAATTTCATTTTGTCCTAAAAAAGATACAATAGGCTTATGGTAACCAAAGTAAGAAAGGAAAATGTTTGATTCAAATTTATCTAAGTATCGCGTAAAAACCGCATCGATCGTCGTTTTATATTTTGTAGTACTGAGTTTTCGATCATTGGACATATTTAAGTTAAGTGTTTCATTTAAAAATTCGATTAGTGGTAGATTTTTATCATCTGCAAAGTTAATATTCAAATCTCCACTTAAAATCAACGGTACATTATCATATTTTTCACCAAATCTTTTTTCGAGTATATCAGAACCTTCTTTTGTATAAATCATCAAATTTTCGAATAAAAATTGTTGTATCTGCCTCATAGATTTTCCAGGTGAAATATAAACGGCAACCATTAATATGTATTGCCCACTCTCGGAATCGCAACGAGCAACGCATACTTTGCCTGTATCAGAAACTTTAACACCAATGCTTCCAGTGAATTTAGTATGTTTGTCCATATGTGAAGTAATGAGGTGCGACGTATCTTGAATCTTGAGTATTGTAATAAGTAGCTACGCCTGCTGCTGGAACTTCGGATCTTTTATAACTTACAACTAAGTTGAAATTCGAAATATTAAGTGTTCTTCGTTTTTCATACGAGTTTCTGACGAAAGCAGAACATTTGACTTTTTTTACGATAGCATCATTTTTTTGGTCAGCTGCATGCGCATGCAAACCTTCACAATTGAATGAAAATATCGATCATCCTTTCTTGTTGGAGATGAATTCTAGAACAGTTTGGGTGCCGTTTGTAGTGTATTGTTTCGTAACCTTTTCAATTCAAATGTTGGATCCTCTCGATGACTTGTTGATCTTTTATGATGTTTATTTGCATTAATAACCATATTTTAAACTTCAACACATTAATCTTGAATTATTATTAGATTTTATAAAATTTGTAATTTCAAAATCCACGATAAAAATATGATTGAACAATTAGAAGTCTGTTTTACCACAATAGTAAGAAAACGTTTAAGCCACTTTGAAATGCTAATCCGGATTGCGTGATGCATTGCCGAGGTCAAATATTAGAAAATAAATAATACAAAATTTTCAAAAGCCAGAATAAATACGAAGATTTAAAATAATTTTAAATAATATAAAACTTTCAAACGCCAACATAAATACGAGTATTTAAAATAATTTTCTGTTACTTATTTTTTATCCTAAAAATATTAGTAAATTTACTCACTATTATACTGCACAATGATTCTTCAATTAAACGATTCAAATAATAATCAAACAAAAACATTATTTCAACAATGCACAGTTTTTACATATTGAACTTTTCCTTAAATCCATTCAATTTCACTTGTAAGATATACACAGCACTATACGTCAGCTGTATAGCTACAGATATACTGCTGTTTGCATGTCGGTGACGCGAACGCACGAGATTTCACCCATCCAAAAAGTGTCTAAGGTGAACAGCACACTGCGCATGCGCCAGTAAGAGCATTCGGTGACGCTAACCCATAAGATTTTCCCCTACCAAAAAGTGCCCAACGCCGCTAAAGAAGTTTTCACTTCAAAAATTCATGCACAACAATTTTGACATTTTCATACAAACGCATGAATTTTGACTCATTTAAAAAAATCGTAAAAAATACAACTATTATTATTTTGTAAAAAAAATTATACTGTATTGTGGCAAAATAAAAGATCTTTCCGGTTCTGTAATTATTTTTACTCAGAGTTTCATAGAAAAATTAGATCGCTGTTTTAAAAACTTCAAAACTCCAAAAAAATTTTCCCCTCACATCGTTCTTCCCTTTGCGTCGCTGAGCACAGTTTAATTAACAACCCCCAGCGGTAAAACAATTATGCGTTTTAAGGTTTTGATTTAATATCTTATGCGTATTAAGGTTTTTATTTATTATCTTTTAACTAATTCAGTGATTCTCAAACTTTCAATACTGGCGACCCAATTTTCAATCATAATTTTTATCGCACCCCCTATACAATAATAATGTATTGAATAAAATAATAATGCATATTTTGAAGCTTAAGTTACAATACGATCTTAACTATAAAGCGTAAAAATTATCAAGATATGTAATAAATTATGTATATATTACTCTAAAGTAATACATATTTTAAGTAAATTACTTTTAAGTAATAGGATAATTATTATGTTATTTTTCTTTCTCTAATTCTTAAGTTGGTGAACAGATTGCAAAATGATATTTAATTAAAGATTTATTTCCTTCATCACAAATTTCTAAAAGTACAAATACATAAGAAAAATAGTCTAGTCCAGCGATACTCAATCTACGACCCACCGGGCATTTTTAGGTGGCCCGGTCATAATCCATTGCTCTGACAAATTCATTTATTTGTTTATGAAAATTTGGAGGGAAATTCACTGCTAAAAAAATCAAATATATCAATTTTGCTTTTTGCTGTCGATGTCGTATGGATGCGAATTGATATTATTTTCTGATTAGTGATAATAGACAACAGTGGAGTAGTGACAATTTTATGAGTGGAACTAATTTTTAACTATCTTTCATATCATTTAAGTGAAAAATATTCGAAAAAAATAGATAGTTTCAAAAGGATCAGGATATTGATTATTTTGTAGTGAAAAACAAGCATGGTTCAGTAATTGTTTGATTTGTTACGAAATGTATTTAAAAAAATACCAATAAACAGGAATAGTTCAATGACACTTTTCCTCGAAGATCTCTTTCAAGAGATGATAAACAGGCTATCTTGAATAAGCTTTACAACAGCAAAAAAAATATTTGTTTGTGGTAATGTCTCAGCGATGACAAAGGCACTCTATGAAATTTGTTATACCATTGGTTATATGAAACCATTTACTGATGTGGAAATTGTGAAAGAATAGTCTTAAATATAACTTCCAATTTAGAAAAACAGTAATAAAAATTTAAAAAAATAATAATTAAAAAAATTGGCAGTTTTAGAGACTGTCGATAGAAGTGAAAACTTAGAACTTTTAGTATTAAAATTTGAAATTTCATAATGTTTGAACTAAAATTATCAACATCAATCTGGTTTTCATATCTATTCACAAACCGAGAAACAGTTATGCGCATGTTTATATGGTTTTTTATTATTCAAAATATATAACGGCTGTACTAGATCATGACAAAATATAAATACAATTCAATTGAAATAACAATTAATATACAATCATATTATTTATGGATAGTATTTGTATTTAATTAAATTTTAATGTACTTGATTTTTAACGTTATTCTAATTGTTTGCATCATTGTCATCATTAATTGCAACAATGCTTAGACTTTTTGTACGTTCAATTATTTAATTCTGTCCTAAAAAAGATACAATAGGCTTATGGTAACTAAAGTAAGAAAGGAAAATGTTTGATTCAAATTTATATTAGTATTGCATAAAAACCGCATCGATCGTCGTTTTATATTTAGTAGTACTGAGTTTTCGATCATTGGACATATTTAAATTAAATGTTTCATTTAGAAATTCAATTAGTGGCAGATTTTTATCATCTGCAAAGTTAATATTGAAGTCTCCACTTAAAATCATCGGTACATTATCATATTTTTCGCCAAATCTCTTATCGAGTATTTCAGAACCTTCTTTTGAAATTGTTGTATCTGTCTCATAGATTTTCCAGGCGAAATATAAACAGCAACCATTAATATGTATTGTTTTATAAAATTTTTAATTTCAAAATCCACGATAAAAATGATTGAACAACTAGAAGTCTATTTTACCACAGTAGTAAGAAAGCGTGTAAGCCACAGTGAAATACTAACCCGGGTTGCGTGATGCATTGCAGAGGTTAAATATTAGAAAATAAATAAAACAAAATTTTCAAACGTATTTTTAAAATATTTCTCTGTTTTTTATTTTTTATCTTAAAAAAATATTTGTTTATTTATTTAGTACTCACTATCATACTGCACAATGATTCTTCAATGAAACGATTTAAATAATAATCAAACAAAAAAAACACTATTTCAACAATGCACAGTATATACACATTGAACTTTCACTAAATCCATTCAATTTCACTTATAAGATATACACAGCACTATACGTCAGCTGTATAGCTATAAATATACTACTATAAGCATGTCGGTGACGCGAACTCACCAGATTTCACCCATCCAAAAAGTTTCTAAGGCGAACAGCACACTGCGCGTGCGCCAGTCAGAGCATGTCGGTGACGCGAACCTAGAACATTTTCCCCTAAAAAGTGTCCAACGCCGCTAAAGAAGTTTTCACTTCAAAAAAGCAAAGTACTAATTATAATATTTTAATCAATTTCCAAATTTTAAATTTTCTATGTTATCTTGCTCTCAAAGCATTCCCCACCCTCCAACCCCTCAATTTATTCTCATGTTGTGGCCCGCGTGAAATAGCCATCATATGTAAGCAAAGAATTTTAAAATGTATTTTATTGCTGAGGACAGCTTGATAGGAAGTTACGAGTGGGTTACGGATCCATTTCAAAATACTTCAGAAGGGGCCTGAACTGCCGAAAAAGAAATCTTCATAGATTTTACATCCAGTGGTGAAATTAAAAGTCATTTTTGAAAAAATCGCTCTTCGAATTTTGGGCTGAGTTGGATGATGAATTTTCTACTGTGGAAACAAAAGCATTTTGTATAATATATTACCCCATTTTCAACATCCTATATTTGTGAAACCGAATTTTCTGCGGCGGCTGCTTTGAAGACAAAGTATAGATCTCAGCTAAATATAGAAAAATAACTCAAAGTGTCGATTTCTAATATTAAGCCTTCCTTTGAAAAAATTTTCTCTGCAAGAAGAGCCCATGGAAGTCACTCACAATTATTAAACTTGTTCTTAAGTTAGTATTAAGAAATTAGTTCTTGTGCCGTGTTGAAACAGAAAAGTACACTGGCTGAAGTACCCGCTCTTTGCACGAGTTCATTTTTAAAAAATAAAACAATATAATAGCTTAATTGCAAGGAAAATAAAACCAAGGGCACGGCAATGTATACAAAAATGTAAAATGATTTTTTTTTAAATTAATGGTCACTAAACCTCACAGAATTAGCAATTAGAATTAATGTTAAATAAAGAAAAAGAAAAAAAATTCCGATGAAAAATATGTGTTATTTTTAATATTTAAAGCGAGAAGACTTCAAAATGTCTTAACCCGGGAGGAGGCGCGCACTCGATATTAACGTTATTGGTCGTGCGAGGTGACTCAGTCACACCAATCCTTTTTTTGTAATAATTTTTAGTGTACACGATAAAAATCGTAACTCCAGTGAAAAATTTAATTAAGAGAAAGTATACTTACCTACTTTCAAGGACTTGAAAATTTTTCTTTGATAATTTGAGAAAAAATCCAATCAAACTGAACTTAAATGATTCAAAAAAAAAATGTGCATGACCTTTATGAAGGACACAAATCACAGACACTTTTCACTGATGATACAGGAATGTTATTTGTAGGCAAAACTGTCATATTTTGTTCAAGTTATTGCAGTTTTAGTGTCCTTTGATGATTGACAAATAGCACGTTGAACTTTTTCTTGTTTGTGTCTTTTTGACAAGGTGCAGTGTATAGAGGTTCACTTATGACTTCATATTTTAGTTGATAAAGTTCTTAGGAAGTAATTG